>PVIW01003922.1:0-149735 GCA_004026585.1 Noctilio leporinus
GGTGGTGGTGATGATGATGATGATGATGATGACGATGATGGGTGTTTTTCAGCCATTTTCCACCCCTGGAGCAAGAGATTCCTCATCCAATTAAAGGATCTTCTCGATTGTGACACTTCGTCTGTCTCTCACTAGGTGGCACCCTCCGCAGTGTTTGCTCCTAAAACTTTGGGGAAGGAAGCTCTCAGACTCAGGCAGGGCCTGAAAGGCAGAAAGAGTTATCAAACCTCTCTACCTATTGGTGTGCTCCCTGAGGTTCTCTAGGGCATCCTTGAGGCCTCAGATTCTATGTATACTTAACCTTAGAGCTCTTCTGGGGTACATTCCCCTATCCTGACAGAAATCTTAGCAGGGTCAAGTGTTTTCCTGGCCATGACTGCCTATGAACCGTAGGCACAGTAGCTGGCCTCTGGCCGGGTCCCCTGATGGACAGAATTAACCAGACCTGGATTCCTAGTGACCTTGAGACTCTCTGGTTGTAGCTATGAGAGTTCATCCTTGCTCTGGGCCCCAAAGACCGAGCTGCTGTATCTGAAGGATATGATCACAGGTTGGGACATGGTTTGCCTAGATGCCTCCCCTGCATTTTCTAGCGCATGAGCTACAGCTTTGCCTTAGGGGAGAATTAGGGCAGGTCATTACCTGAAGTGCTAGGAGCCAGCTGCTTTTATCCTTTATAAAATCCTGAACTCAAGGAGAGGTCTTCACTAGCTATCCTGTAGAGAGAACTTGGAGTAGTGTCTTTGAAAACATGGAGGAGGAGAGAAATGTTTATCCCACACTGGGATAAGTTTTCAGTGTTAGGAACCCTCCTCCTGATCCATAGACAAACCCACAGTATCCTCAGCTGATGACCCCAAGCGAGGAAGTTTTAGAAAGATCTCAACAAAGAGCTGATCCCTCACAAAGTATCTTCAGAGGGCTGGCTGTCAGGGCCTGGGCTG
Organism: Noctilio leporinus; assembly: GCA_004026585.1. NCBI lineage: Eukaryota > Metazoa > Chordata > Mammalia > Chiroptera > Noctilionidae > Noctilio > Noctilio leporinus. The sequence goes on from PVIW01003922.1 coordinate 945, forward strand.
GGGGTCCAAGGGTGGAGCTGGCTAGCTGTGATTTCTCCTCCTTCAATAGCCAAGGACTCTTGACCAGACCAGAGTCCTTCCCCGAGACACAAGTTTTCCAGACGGGGATGTGGCCATTTGTCTTCATCTTCTTTCCCTCAGAAACAGATGCTGAGACAAAGATTCAAGCACAGGTTATTTATTTGGGACATTCAAGAAACAAATAAAGAAGTGATACAGGGGCAAGGCACACAGTTTCCACTGCTTTTATCCTGGGTAACTGGAGATGAATCCCATGAGGGAGGTTCAGAGTGTGGCCAGGATAGCCTCCTGAAATTACATTGTCTCATATTTTCCCCACCTGAACAGTGAGGGAGCTGGACGTTTATATATCGCTCCTGCTGGGCATTGTTTGGTGGCTGTAGGTGGTCTCCAGGCAAAGAGATAGCAGTATTGCGTTTATAAGCCAAGCATCCTGAAGTACAGCACCTCAGGGGTATGGGTGAGCCACCCACAGCATGTTACTCTCATAATCTTCCTCTGACAGCAGAAAGGCCTGATTGGAAAGGCTAGACCAGGTCCCACATGTCCAGGAGAAGGACCAAATATTTCCCATCTAAAGGTATAATAACAGGGGCAAATACTCAATTGGAGGCCAAACCGGAGAAACGGGTTGGAAATACATCATCCAAAGGCTGACATAGACAAGTATCTTTGGCCCCAGGAAATGAAGAGCCAAGAGCAACAGGGGAGAATCCGTTACTAGAACAAACTGCAGACTGAGAGTGTCTGGCAGAGGCTTCATCAGGCAGGTTGAGAGGCAGGTTCCCAGACCCTTTTCTGACCTGGCCCTCCAAGGACCTGTGCATGGGTGCTGGCTGTGGTGGCCCAGGAAATCAGCACCATTCTGAGCTATTGCAGGTCATCTGGGCTGATTCTGGGGTTTGGGGTGGACAGGTTGAATGAGATAAAGCCCTTTGCATGGTGTAGGCACATAGGACATTTGGCCATCATTCTTTCTCTGAAGTGCCTGACTGCCACTGTTATCATTAGTAGCCAGGAGATCCTTTCCTTGAATGCCTTTAACCCTCTTGGGATGTTGGCTCCAAGAACCCTGCCTGGGATCAGGCTGTGCCTTGGCAAGGGAAGATCTGGGAAAGAACTTGACCTCTGCTGCTTCCCAGCCTCAGGCCCATGGACTCCTAAAGTCTCTATTTATGGAATTCAGGGAACCTGTGAACTTGGATAGGGAAAAAAATGTATGCTCTTAGTTCACCTCTAAATGATATTTAGCATTTCCTACAAGTATCAAAGTAGACAACAAACCACAGGAGATGAAAAGGACCTTTACTGTACCTTTGTCACCCATAGAAAAAACAGTCTCATATCAACTTGTAATTGCAGCAGAAATCTTGTAATAATATCTAAACTTAAACAACTTGAAAATTATAGTAATTAAACCATCACATATATTATTTGACGGGTGCAATCATTAAAGATGTATGTATATATTTTAAATGATAAAAATTTGTGTATTGCTGTATAACTGGGTTTATTTGTAATCCTATGTACTTTGTTTTACACATTTCTAAAATGTTATTCTAAGAAGAGGTCCGCAGGCTTCCACAGTCTGCGGAGGTTCCCATGGTCTGGAAAAGGTTCAAACCCTTTGGGAGCCCCTGAAATGCCGGGAGGCACAAGGTCAACGCAGGCTGGGTGCGGGGACAGGTACCAGGCCGCTCTAGTCTCCCCTGGCTGGCGACTCCTCCCATCCCTGAGGAAATGCTCCAGTGTCACAACCCCCGAGTTTTCTTGGAACTTGTCTCAGAGGAAAGGAGCAGCGGAAATCAAAGGCAGACGCCGGCAGGGGGTGCAGCCTCGCCGCTCTGAGCCGCCTCCGGGGGCTGACCCCACGGAGCTCCACGGCACCTTTTCACACATCCAGTCATCAACTGCACCCCACGGCACACCCTGCCACCGCCCTTGGCAACCACCCCACACACCAGGAACGAACTTAGCTGTGGGCAACCCAGGAGGCTCACAGTTCTCTATCTTTTCAAACTACACAGTTCACTGTGTTTTTTCCAGACATCGGGGACGCAGTGCCCACGCCATTGAGGAATATAATTCAAATTTCCACCAGGGGGCGCTGGGTATACAGGTGCGGGAACTCCCACCTGCGTTCTCCTTCCCTAAAATAATTCGCCTGCAAAGACGGACCTGAGGTGACCAGCCTGTTGATCCCACTCCCGGCTCTCTCCTTCTTCGCTCTTCCTTTCTTTTCTTCTCTTTTTGTCCCTTTCCTGCCTTTTTGTCTTTCTTTCTTACTGTCTTTCCCTTGTCTCCCTCTATTTTAAATTATCTTTATTTCTCCCTCTAGTTCTGTGCTTTTCTTTTTTCTCTCTCTGTGTCTCTTCCTGTTCCTTTCTGCCTCTCTCTCTTCCATTCGGTTACACACGCCCTAACGATTCCGATTCCCTCCTAAGGCTGCAGGCAATAGTTTAGGGGCAGGTGGCCACACTGCAGTTTATGAAAAGGCGACTCTGCAGGGGATGGCGGTGGGTGGGTCCTGGTCTTGCAGAATCTCATGTGATTGCTTCTCCAGACAGCCTCACTGCCCATACCATGCTCCTGCAGCCTGGACGGTGGTGTGGTAAGGCAAGCAGGTGCAGGCACCCCACACAAGCCACTTCCATCTACCGCTGATGACCTGAGTAACCCGGGACAAGCTACTGAACCTCTGTCTTTGTTTCCTTATATAAATGGTCTAATCCAATCAGATTAAATATTGGATTTCAGTGGGGTTCTTGTGAGGCCTAACTATATGTAGTAGGCAGCTTTTGAATGGCTTCCAGTGATTGCTGCCTCCAGGCATCCAGGCGTTTGTGTACTTTCTCCCTGTGCGTGGCTTGACCTAGTGACCTGCTTCTAGCAAATGGAACGTGGCGAATGTGATGGAATTTCACTTCTGGTGTTAGGTTACACAGGACTGGCATTTTCATCTGGGAGCTCATACAAGCTCTGGTGTTCTCGCTGTCTTGCTCTAATGAAGTAACCATGTTACCAGGTGCCCTATAAAGGCCACAGGACAAAGAACTGAGGCCCTCAGTCCCAATGAATTTTCACAACTTTGGATCTTGGAAGGAGATTGTCCCACAGTCGAGCTTCGAAATGACTCCAGCCACAGCCAATCTCTTAATTGCAGCCTGTGGGAGGCCCTGAAATAGAGGAGCCAGCTAAACTGCTTTCAGAAGCTGAGCCACAGAAACTGTGAGCTCATAAATGTGGTTTTATGTCACTCAGCTTTGGGGCCAGTTCTTATGCACCTATAGATAGCACAATACGTACACAATCTTATATAGTTAGGTTCTGCTGGAGTGCAGTAACAAACAGACCCAAACATGAAATGGCTCAACCATCTTGGTTTGGTATTCAGGCCAATGAGAAGGGCTCTTGCATGCAATTGTTCAGGGACTGAGAATCCTTTCACCTAATGGCTCCACTACCCCCTAAGACTCCGTTGTTGTCTGCATCCAGCCCAGAAGGGGAACGAGAGCGTGGTGGAGGCAACCTCACTTCAAAAAATGCCCAGTCCCCAGAGATGCCCATCACACCCACTCACACTGTCTTGGGGAAATTTTAGATATATGGTTTTATCTATTTTCAAAGGACATCAGGAACTACAATGTAACCAGTCATGGTGGCTAGAATCTTAGAATGGCTATAGGTGGCATAGGGTTAGCCTAAGATACTTAGTATATACTTATCAATGTTGTCAAGAGAGCCTGGCCCTGCACGCTTCTTTTTCAGGTCACCCTTCCTGACACCAAAATTGTCAGTGACTTATCTCTGAGAGGTTCTTGCCTTTCTCATCCCTAGTTCCTGTGCCCTGAGGTCTTGGAGTCCCTTTTATTTTATGGCTTGATTCTGTTCATATTATGGATTTTACAGAGTGTTGGGACTGCTTCAGGGATCAGCCTTTGTATTATGTAGTGGTTGATTTATTCCCAGCTCACCTGCAAAATAATAAGTTCCAGAAGGTTCCTTTACCACACTACATCTTCACCTTTGGGGTCGAATCATTGCTCCAAACATTTTATACCACAGAGTTTCCTGAATCAGCAGACATTTTGTTTCTGAATCAGTCTTTACTGACTAATGGAATATATCAAGAGACTCAAATAGGCCTTGGCTGTGGCTCAGTGGATTGGTGCTGGTCTATGAACCCAAAGGTCATTGGTTCAATTCCTAGTCAGGGCACATAACCAGGTTGCAATCCAGGTCTCCAGTCAGGTCCTTGGCTGGAGGCAGGTGAAAGGCAACCATTCATTAATGTTTTTCTCCATTTCTTCCTCTCTTCCTGCCCTTCCCTTTAAAAATAATTAATAAAAATAAATAAATAATAAACTAAAAAGAAACTAAAAACTAAAAAAGCCCCACAAAAACAAAAAACTAAAGATTCATTTTTCAATTTATTTTTCTCTCATGTAAAGAAACTCTTAAGTAGGTGACTCAGTTAGTATGGCAGCTTCATCAGAAGCCCAAGATGCTTTTATTTTCTGCTATAGTCCTCAAAGGCACCCCATAATTGCAATACGGTTGCTACAATCGAGTCCATGTTCCAGGGAGCAGGAAAAGGTGGAGCAAGAATCAAAGGGTCTGTCTCCAAGTGGAATGTTTCCATTCTCTTCAAAGAATGTTTCCAGAAGCGCCACCTAGTGACTTCCACTTTTCATCAGCTACCTCTATCTGCAAAGGAGGCCGGGAAACTAGTTTCCTAGCTGGGCAATTGGCTGTATACAGCAATACTGAGGTTATCTTACCAAAGAAGAAGGAGCTATATGGTAGCAGTCACTCCCTAAGGGAGCAGAAAGATGGATTCTCACAGATGTAAATCCCAGTTGGCTTTCCCCTAGTAGCCAATTAATGGTATTAACTAAACTCTCTGTGTTATTGTAATTTATGGTTCCAACTGAAGAATAGCCCCAGGCCACAGATCCTTTGTCACCGCTAATAATGGCTGAGTGCAAGAAAGTAGCAGTGCTACCTCCTGGGCACATACACAGTCCCTGGCATCCAGAATCAGCTAGGGCTGCCTAAGATGACTGGGCGAGGCAACGCCCATGGAGCACATTATTTTTATTATTATTATTGTTATTATTAATAACAGTAGTGGTAGTACTAATAGACTTACTGAGAACAGTGTTAGTTTTACCAAAAAACTGAGCAGGTAGTGCAGAGAGTTCTTATAATACACCCTGCATACACAGTTCCCCTATTAATATCTTACATTAGTATGATACATTACTGCAAGTAATCAATCGATATTGACTTAGCATTAGTAACTACAGTTCACAGTTTATTCATGTTTCCTTCATTCTTTTACCCAATATTCTTTTTCTTTCTATTTCAGGATCTCATGCAGAATACAACATTATATTTAGTTGTTTTGTTTCCTTAGGCTCCTCTTGACTGACATTTTCTCTGACATTCCTTATTTCTGGATGCCTTGACCGTGTTGAGTCTTGGCCAGGTGTTGTTGTAGGTGCCCCTCTGTTACACTTGTCTGATGTTTTCCTAATGGTGCAACAGGGGTTATGGTTTTGGTTTTTTAAAAAGATTTTAAAATTTATTATTTCCAGAGAGAGGAAGGGAGAGAAGCAGAGAAGGAGAGAAACACCAATGCACGACTGCCTTTCACCTGCCCCCAGCCACGGACCTGGCTGGAGACGTGGCCAGCAACCTGGTTATGTGCCTGGGCTGGGGAATCAAACCAGCGACCCCTGAGTTTGCAGGACAGCACCTTATCCACTGTGCCATGAGCCAGGGCTATTTTGTTTGTTTTTTTTTTTTGAGGAAGACCACAGAGGTAAACTGCCATTTTCATCACATCACATCGGTGCAACAAGCTGTCGACATGATTTATGGCTGTTAATGTTGACCTTGACCACCTGGCTAAAGTAGTGTTTGTCAGGTGTTTCCACTGGAAGGTGATTCTTTCTCTCCTTTCCAGATTCTGTTCTTTGGAAGGAATTCACAAATAAGAAGTGGGGAGTTATGTTCCCCCTATGTAGAGTGAAGTTTTTACATAATTTATTTGCAATTCTTCTGTACAAATTTGCCTCTTCCCATGGAAACATTTTAAAACCATAAGTCTATGAGAGCTCCTTCTTCTTTTTTCATTGCTAAACCTAACAGAGGCCTGTTGCATTTTTTGGAGACAAAAACTCAGGGATGTGCATTTTGGACTTTGCCCACAACTAAATAATAAGCATTTAAAATTTTTTATTTATTGATTTGCAAGGGGAGAGAGAGACAGAGAGAGATTGATTTGTTGTTCCAGTGCATTCATTGGTTGCTTCTTTTATGTGCCCTGACTGGAAACTGAACCCATAACACTGGTGTATCAGGATGGCGCTCTAATCAACTGCACTGAACTATGAACTGTCCAGCCTGGTTCTCCCCTTCCAAACTGACATGTAATTAGTGTAACTTGAATCTCTCAGCTGGTATATGCATCTCCATGAAGAGATCTCCTGAGACCCACTTCTGCCACTGCTACACACAGCTCACCTTCTCAAACCAGCGCTGGAAGCTGGGATGAGAACCATCAGAAGGTTCACCTAAGAACAGCAGAGTCATGTAAGCACAGGACTGACAACAATACTGAAGACCACCTATTCTGCTTGTACCTCTCCATCAACTAAACTCAATTCCTCCTAACACCTCCATCCCAGCTTTGGGAGGATGGCTCTATTAGAAAGCAGATTCTTACACCGAGGTCAAGGCCATAGCCCACCTTCCATCCATGTGTCCCCACTCTGACTCTCTGAGTCATAAAGAACAAATCCAAGCCATGGCTTTTCTCCCATGGATGTTCCCCAGCCCCCCAGCCCCACCCCATAGCCCACTGACCCTTTAAGGCAGTGACCATCTCCTCCAAGTTCAACACACTTGTTCTCTTTCTTGAGAAGATGTGATTCCAGGTTTATTACCACCCCGGCGGCTCTTGTGGGAATCCAAGATGGTAGGACAATTGCTTCACCCAGCAGTTTCTACTCCAAGATCCGACTGGCTTCTCTTGGAAACTGCTGACCATATTGAGGTGACTGTTAAATAAAGCCCATTCCACTTCATACTCCCCTGGCACACATTAGTATAGCTAGCTTCTTGGATCAAAGTGCAGGCATGTTGATTTATCCCATTAAATTTAATCATCTCACGACCCCATTATGTATTATACAAATGAAGTTACAGGGATCTATGTATAAGAAAAAAATAGGGAAAGATGTTCATGAACATCTCTGGTGGTGGGATTATTGTGCTATTTTCCTTCTGTTATGAGTTACTTATACTTACCATGAATTAATTTATAAATTACAAAAAAAAAAAAAAAAAAAGGTGGGGGGATTACTTTTTTTTTTTAATTTTATTTCATTGTTTTTAGAAAGAGGGGAAGGGAGAGAGGCAGTGAGGGAGAGAGACATCAATGTATGGTTGCCTTTCACCTGCCTCCAGCCACAGACTTGACTGGAGACCTGATTTGCAACCTGGTTTGCCCTGGCTGGGGAATCGAACCTGCGACCTTTGGGTTTGCAGGCCAGCACCTTATCCACTGTGCTACCAGCCAGGGCCGGATTACTTTTGCTCTTGTTTGAGCAACACTATTTTCTTAGCCTGCTGAGGACACATTGAACTGCTGGAGATAGAACTGACCATTCTTTTCTGTGAGTCTTCCAAGTGTATATACATTTGTTGGCACGTCAACCTGATGAGGGAGGGAAGATGTCTGAGGCAGAAGGCCTGGCCTCAGATGACACCGGCTGGTCTGAATCAGCCTCTGTTTCCTGGGGACAAGGTCCTCCTGGGGCCTGGGATGTGCTACATGAAGTCGATGTGCTACATGAATCTGTTCCTCTCAGGTCTAAAGTGTATGGCAGAGAACCTAGACATGGTCCTCCTCGTCCCCTCACACCTGAGGCTTTCCTGTGAGAATAGCGGCAGGCAGCAGAGCCATCAGCTACGTTGTGAGGCCCCGTTGGTTATGAACAAGTGCTTTTGAGAGACTGAGTGTGAAATCCACACCTGCCACTTACAGATTCTGTGATATTGGGACAGGTTCTTGATCTCTCTGAGCCTCAGTGCCCTTCTCTGTAAAGGAAAACAGTTGTAACTGCTGTGAGCTTGCTGGGAGGATAAGGAGAGCAGATGCCCTGTGCGGTGCCTGGAACACAGTAGTAGGTGCTCACACAGTGGTGGTGGTTATAGTTATGGGGACAATTACCCTTTTCCACCCCACTGCCCCAGGCACGGTTCTGGCTGCAACCTACAGCTTATACCCACATGCATTGGCAGCGGCACCTGGTGAGGGAACTGGCCCAGAAGTTCCAGGAAAGCCAAAAAACACAACATAAAACGAAAATACCAAAACAAAGCACAAATAACAAGCCTCTAGCTGTTGATGTCCACCTCCTTACTGCTCTGGATAATTCTTCTGCTTCCACCAGGCTGTCCTCGATCATGTTCTCACAGCATCAACAGCCAGGCCCTGTCTCATGGGACAGCTTTTGGAGATTGCCACATGCACTGGGAGTGCCCATCAGGAGCAGGGGCAGGCCAGGGGCAGGCTGCTGAGGGCCAGAGCACAACGGTGCCTGAAGCAGGAGTTTCTGGCCTTCTCTCTCCCCAGCTCCTGCAGAGCCTATTTCCTTTGCTGTCACCTGCTTTCAGCCTAGCACTGTGCTTAGAACTTCCTCTCCAGGAAGAAATGCAGGGGCCAGAACAGTAACTCCACCCTCTAAAAGAATTCTAGAAGCAACCCTGAGACCTCATTCATTTGGGCAAATTCATGGTAGGTCAGGGTTGGCCCAGTGGGGGCAAAGGGAAGCTAAATTATAAACTGGTCGTGAGAAAGCAGTGTCAGTGTACACAGGAGCAGAATTTCCTCTGGTTTCTACCTTGGCACCAGGCGGGGGAACTGGGGGAACTTTCTTCCTTCCTTCCTTCCTTCCTCAGTTCCTTCTTTCCTTTCTTCCTACTTTCCTTCCTTCCTTCCTTCCTTTCTCATCTGAAGATATATTTATTGATTTTAGAAAAAGAGAGACAGAAACATCGACATATGAAGGAAACATTGATGAGATTGATCAGTTGCTTCCCATATATGCTCTGACCAGGAACCAAACCCACAACCTTTTGGTGTACGGGAAGATACTCCAACCAACTCAGCCACCTGGCCAGGGCTCTGTGCCTTTAAAGGGCATTTAAGAAGTTGGTGCAAATATCACAGTGGTACAATGTCAAGGGGGTCTCCGAGGCACTTAGAAGCCATGCAGTTAAATAATTTTGTGTTTATACTCTTCATTTTCTAAGCCCAGTTTGTTTGAGCAAAGGGACAGTCACCTTTAACTCAATGGTCAGGAATTCTGACTTGGAGAAGTTCTGGCTTATATTGATGCAGAGAAAGTCAAAGGTGTGAATTTAGGCACCAGAAACTTGTTTTGGTGACTTGGGTCAGGACAGGGAAGTGTCATTCATTTCCTTCTGTGTGTTCTTTTTTCATTTTTATTTAATTTTTTTTAATTTTTAATTTTATTGTTGTTGCATTACATCCATCCCCTTTTTGCTCCCCTCTGTCCTCTTCCCCACTCCCCCACTCCCCCACAAAGTCAATCCCACATGTCCATGTCCATGGTTCTTCCATACTAGGTTCTTGTCTAAACTGCTCCCCGTCTTTGCTTCTTCCTCCCCCCTCCCCAAACCCCGCTTCCCCCTGCCCACTGAAGGCCTATTCTTAAGGGCAAAAAAGTCTGGAGAAAATATAAAATTTGGGTAGTGCATATACTTCTTTTTGTTACTTTTATGACAGGAATATAAACACCAATTCTTTCTTTCTTCCTTTTTAAATTCTCACCTAAGGATATATTGACTTTAGAAAGAGAGGGAGAAAGAGAGAGAGAGATAAGAAAAAAAACATCGATTGATGCTGGTCATACACACTAGGACTGGGATCCAACCTGCAACATTTTGGTGTATGGGCCAGGGCTAAATGCCATTTCTTATGAGGTTTCTGTGGACACCTCATCATCCAAAGCCCACGTCTATTTTCCCCAGCGCCTCCTGCGATGTATCCCCCAGAAGCCCCACTTTTCCTGCCTTTCCCAGCTGGATTTTATGCCAGATAAGAGCTCAGACTCCCAGGGCAGTGGGAGGGCTCCTAATGTTAGCTACAAATGAACGGATAATTGGTTATTGGAACCAATAATTGTTGGTCACTCTGACCAACAATTTCCCAAATTCTTCCCAATGAGATTTGGCTTCATATTGAAAACTGAAAAAAAAAAAAAATCTGTGATTTTCACTTAGGAGATGTTCTTGTTCATCCATATATTGTAATGAACTTGAGAATGACCCAAAGGTGAGCAACCAGAAGAAAAGCAAGAATTAAAAATAAGCCCTGCCCTGGCTGGTGGCTCAGTGGATAAGGCGCCAGCCTGCGAACCCAAAGGTCACTCACTGGTTTGATTCCCAGCCAGGGCACATAACCAAGTTGCAAGCCAGGTCTCCAGTCAAGTCCGTAGCTGGAGGCAGGTGAAAGGCAACCACACATGGATGCTTCTCTCCTTTTCTTCCTCACCCCCTGCCCTTCTCTCTGAAAATAATGAATAAACTCTTAAAAAGAAAAAGAAAAAAAAAAAAACCCCTGGTGGGAATAACTGTTTTCTCATGGGGGTGGGAACTGCTGTCAGTCTGTTGGTGTCACGTCCTTAATGGAACTCCGAAACAAGCTCCAAGTGCGCAGATGTGGGCAGTCAGGCTGGGCTTCTCCAACTGGCACTTCTGCGGCACCTGAGTGGCTCTCTGACTCCTGCAGCCGCAGGATAGCAAGAGGATTTTCAAATGGCGTGCCTTCATTTGGACAGTTATCTCGAAACTAACACAAGCATTTCCTGCGTCATCTGCATGACCAGGTTGGCACTGCTGGTGAATTTGGGACATGGGTTTGTGTATGTGTCACAAGAACATCGGCACTAAGTAGTTCTACAGTGACTGTAACAGATGAAAGGGAAGAGGAGGGTGTGATATCAATGCTGCATTTGCCCCTCAGGACAGTCAGTGGAATAGATATTCCCGGAGAGCTGGGTTTTTACCTGCTTGGCTCACTACTTTATTGTTGTTAGCCACACCCTAGACAGGTAGTAAGTGCTCGGTAAATAAATACTTTAAGAATGCCCGGAGTATAGAAAAGTGGGTGGGAAGATCAACTAATCAGCAGGCACAGAGGCTCCGTGAGAGGTGACACTGTCTGTCGCTGCATCCAAAGTAGCAGCTGTTTCATTTCAGTAAACAACGCTGCCACCAGGCTGAATCAGTGTTGTTAACTCACATTTTATTGTCTTTGGAGACAGATCTCTTCCTACTGACCTGTAAATTTATTTTATTTTATAGCCTTAATGGGCCTCTGCGCCAAGCCATTTTATGTTTATACGTATTTGAGAAACACTAAAATGAAAAATAAATTAGGTCAGTCCTAAAGGTCTGTAAAGAATGATTTTTTTTTTTTTTCCTTTTCTTTAGAAGGATTCCATCTAGTACTTTTCTGAAGATAAGCATTTTCCACTCTATACGACCAATCCGGTGGCAAACTGAGCTTCCCTAGCCAAGAAAGTTAACCATTTCTCCAGGAGGGAACTCCGTCTCTGATAAAGTTGCTGCCTGTGGACTATGGGTTGTTCCTCACAGTTGCACTCAGCACTTTTAAAGCTTCAAGGAGGAGCACTGCCTGGATGTGCACAGTCAATTTGAACGGGCAGCTGGTCGTGTTTTCAGAGCTCCAGAGGGCAGGACAGTGGAAAGAAGTTACTGGGATTTGGACCTGGCTTGGCGCACTGTCAGGAAGTTTTCTGCCCTAGAACCAAGCTGTCCCTAGACTTCACCAAGCAGAGGTGGGCTGATTACCTGGATAGGTGGGTGGGCATCCACGGTGAGAGTGGATGAGCTATATTGACCCTGCTGATAGTAACTGGCTCCGCTGGGCATTCTCGCGTGTTCTGCAACCATCAGCAGCATCAGCGACCCCTCCCTGGCTTTCTTAGATTCTCAGCTTGGCTCTTTGGGCTCGAAGGGCTGTGCTGGGCATCCAGGGCAACAGGAAGCCATCCAGCTGGAAGCTACATTGTAAGGTCCACCTGCCAGGTGGAGCCTCTTCGGGGAAAGAACAAACACTGAAATCTGCAAATATGCCAAGACCTCCCACTCGGGCCCATCGGTGTCGACCCCCTTTCGTGACTGCTCAGACTCCAGGCACCAGGGTGGGGAGGCCCAATATCTTATGCCTATTTTCTTCTCTCAGTATAAGCTTTAAAGGCTAAAGGTTATATATTCATCATGTACGTGCTTAATGTATGTTAGCTCCTTCTTCCTCCCTTTTTCCCTTCCTTCCAAGAAGTCTTAAAAAGCAACCCACAGCATGTGTCCACATATATTTATTGAGCTAAAATGGGCCTCTAGAGTTTGGGGTCTACCGCTGATCCCCATACTCAGGTCTGGGAAACTTGCCTGATAAGTGAGGAAGCAAAGTGGCCAAGAGACTTGGAGTCATGATTCAGGAAAGGAAGGGGCAGCTGATTAGGAGCTGATGGTCAGCCAACTGCTGATCGGAGCTCAGATCAAAACAAGAGGCAGCAACACCGGCAATAAGCAGGGATTGGAACCTGAGTCTGGCCAGCTGGCAGCTCTGAGATTTCACGGGCCACCTGGTTCCTGAGCAGGCTCCAGGCCCCTCCCGAGTCCATCCTGCTTAGCCAGCTGGCCTGACAACTTTCGAAGAGCAGCAAAGTGGAAGGAGGAGAAACAGCATGCAAATCAGGGACACCTCCTTCATTCTCAGCCCTGGGAGAGTCTCCTGCTCAGCGCAGGTCTGACTTCTTTCCTTTGTGAAAGGGAAGAGGGGGATGGGAGGGTGAGGGCTACTTTTCAAGGCTGGTGGGGAAAAATGTCAGCTGAGTCAAAAAACAAAAACAAAAACAAAAAAACGGCTTCAGACACCCAAGTAAGAAGGCTTGGAGTGGCTGATGATGGTGGCTTCAGGCCCAAATTGTGCTTTCCCAGTCTTTTCTATTTCTTCCCCTTTTCTAGCCACCAGAGTAAGTATAAAGAACACATTAGAGGAAATACCATATAGATTCAAAAACATCCACTCCGGTGGCTTGGCCATGTATCAGGAATACCATCTGTGATCATTTTTGCCATGTACATTGAGGTAGGAGATAGAGAAGGGAGACAGAAATAGCCGCCAGATGGGAGTGGGGAGCGGCAGGGTGAGAGGGCTGAGTGGATAGAGGGAGATTAGCAAAGGTTGTCAGAACTCAGCTGCCTCTGTCGAGTCCACCTGCGCTGCCTGAGAGCAGGGTAGAGTGATCTGTCACTTCTCACACCACAGATGGTGCTGATTTGCACGGAAGGAGTGTAAGATCTCCCTCGAGCCCCATGCTTAGCGCTGACTGCCCACAGTCCCACACAGAAATGTGGGTCTCTGGAACTTCCAAATTCCCCCAATGGATGGGGACCCCAGGCTCTTCCAGGACCCTGCTTCTTTTCTCTCCTCCATCTCTGGCTTTTATTCCTCTATTCTGCATTGGCCCTTGGCCTGCCAGCCACAGCCTTCAGACCGCTGGGATCCTGCAGGGTGAAGAGGATGCTGGCCTCAAGCTCTGGCCAGTCTCCCCAGGTAGCCTCATCTCTGGGAGGAAGCCCAGGTGCGTGATGACAGCCTGTACTGATAGGAACCGACAGCCCAGAGATCCTGGATGTTGCACCAAGGTGACGGAGCACACACATTTGTGTCTGGAGGCAAAAAGCCTGCCTGAGCCCTGAACCAGCTTCCTCACCCCTCCCCTCAAACAAGGACACCATCCAAACATCCTGTCCTGCACCTGGTGACTTTCAAGAAGAGTGGGTTTATCTTGCAAGTTCCAGGACACTTCCTGTTGCTGCATTTTAGGGGTGCAGCAGGAGGCCAGCAAAGTGCAGTGAGCATTTCTGAGGGCATCAGCTGTGGGCCCCACTCCAGCAGCCCAGTTCTGTGTTTGGACCTTGTGGGAGAACAGAGCAGGTCTTTCCTCAGCTTTGGTCTGAGGTGGTTTCAGGCCTTTCCTGCAGGAGGAAGGGTCCCACAGGGGCTCAGTCTTAGGTAATGGTAAAAGAGATGTTGCTGTCTTTGAACTTCTACTTGAAGACCCACCCAGGAGAGAGAATGGCTGAGTCAGGGCCAGACTCTTCCCCAAAGCACTACCCTGTGATAGGACCTCAGTACCCCCCGGGATCCCACACAGGAACACCCCCCTCCTCTGATCGATCTTCAGCTCTTTTCATCTACAGTTACCCTAAGACTCTGATATTTGAGGCTGATGAACTCATTACCAAGCAGCAGTGTTTTCCACCAACACACTTGCAGAGCGCAGTTCTCATAGAACCCAACAGAAAAACGGTGATTGGTAAGCATGTCTGTGTGCTGTGTGACACCAAACAAGACGGGACAAAGGCACAGGACTGTCACAGCCTAGGGACCCCCACCCCGATTTATTCCATGAGCATTTCTGTGACAGAAGGCCTGTCGTCCTTTCGGATTTCTCTTTTCCATGAACAGCAGGGGCAGATGCTCCCACCACAGACACTCTAGTCTCCAGAGGAGGAAGTGGGTGCCTGGCAGCAGGAGGGGGCGGGCCTGAATGGCTCAGCCAGCTCACCCCGAGCCCTCCTCTTCCTTAGAGGTGTCTGCACCAGCCTGACCCTCCTAATCTGATACGGGTTTAGTAGGCTAGTGCCAAATGTCAGCTTGTCCTGCTTTAGGGGTGGGCCAAAGCTGAGTGCAAGGGCAGGCTGGATTTGTCTCAGCTCCAAGCTGATGGAGCTTCTGCCTGTAATAAGACCAACCCCCACCCCCCGAACCAAAGGAGCCCTCTGTCATACCCCAGGACGTCCCCCACCTCCATTCTCTGGAGACATCAAGAAGCAAACAAGGCTGCTTTGGGAAGTGCTCATGTGTGTTTATTTCACAAGGGGGCTCTGGGGCAGGGCTGATCACCAACAAGATGCCACCAAATGAAGCATATGAACCCCAAACTGGGCATCTACAGGGTTTGGTTCTGGGCAGGGCTTGGCCTTTGGGGACAGCATGAGGGAGAGAGATGGGAACTGGCAGAAGGACAGCCTTCTGTCTGGGGAACCACACAGGGCAAGGCCCAACCACGCCCTTCTGTCCAGGCATGTGGCCACCCCCCACCCTCAAGCTTCTCAGCAGCCTTGTCCTGTCCGGGCAAGCAGGGACGTGGCACCTGCTCTACCACACTCTCGGACACACACACCCAGACACCCATGCCACATGGTGTCACACCTGCATGCACGCACGTGCAGCGACACACACTCTGCCACTCGTACCACACAGGCACACATACGCATGCACACACATCCATATATTAACTCTGAGTTATAAGTGCACCCTAACCAGAGGGCAATCGAAAAAATTATTACTCTTCAGAGAGGAATCGACTGCCTTCTCCCCTGTCAGCCAACAGAGCATGGGCTGAAATGAGATGAACATGGGCTGAGATGAAAAAAGGTGGCGAGGGTCCTGGCCACCTTTGCAATGCTGGCTCCAGTCCCTAAGCTCCAGGCGGAGGCCCCTTGCTGCTCCCCCAGGGCAGCCTCCATGCGTCAGGGCTTCCCTATCCCGGGACAGGCAGAGCCGCACTGGCCTGGCTCCTGCCTGGGGGCCCTGTGCAGCCCAGGACGCCCTGTGTGTTCATCCTAGCTCTGTCTCAGCTCCCTCCAGACCCAGGTAGAAGAGCTGTCTTATTAGGAGCATAGGAGCCTAATTAGTGCCCACGTGACCACAAAAGTGTCAACTCCTTACAGGCCACCTCAGGGGGAGGGTCCAGAAAACTCCAGAGCTGGAGCCCCATGCCACCTAATGGAAAGGTTTGGGGTGCAGGCTGCCTTGCTTGTGAATGGACATCTGGGCAGAAGCAACTTCAGGGGAAACTGGGTCTTAGGGCCTCACTGCCTCCTCTTCGCAAGAGGAGCTAGAATGTGGCTGAGAACCCCCAGCCCCCGACTTTGTTGAGTGCAGGGGTGGAATTCAGAAGCTGCTGCTGTAGGATATGAGAGAGAGGAGAGGCCCCTGGAGGTCCAGTCCTGAGAGCAGGTGGAAAGATGACAAAGGAGATGTGGATATTTCATTCCTTGGTACCAGGTTTACCTCTGGGCTGCAGAAGACAGAGCTCCTGGCTTCCCAGAGATCGGATGGGGTGGGGGTGCTTTTCCAGGGTCCAGGAGCCTTGTGGAAGCTGAGTGCCTGATGTGGACACAGCGTCTCCACCTGGGGCCCCCGTGCTGCCCTGAAGAAGCCCCAGGTGCCCATGAGCACCTGCTGGCTGCCAGCTGCCTCTCCGCCAGTGTGGCTGGTCCGGAGCATGGGCAGACCCTGCCCAGGGGTCCAGAGTCCGGGGTCCCCAGCTCCGCCCCGCTACTTGATGGAATTCTTAATTGTCCACCTCTGTCCTGTGCAGCTGCGGAGGATGAGGTCAATGCCGGCCAGGCCACGGTTCTCCACTTCCAGGCAGCGCCCGGTGCCCTTGTTCATAATGGCTCCATTCTGGGAGGAGATGGAGGTAAATGGATGAAAGAAAGACAGACAGACAGACACAGGGAGGGGGAAAGAAGCTTAACCACCATAGTGCCTAGCACCCGGCCTCTCATGGGGAACAATCCCACCAAAATTCTTTGTACAAGGGAGGAGGGATCATTAGGGCCTCCTCTGGAAATTCTAAAGTCAGAAAATAAATAAGCTTCAGCAAGTCTGAGGGGCTGAATTAGGTAATGAGCACCAGTGGAGAACGGTGTCAGAAGGAGGGCTTTCCAGGGATACTTGAAGTCTGACATTTTTAATCCTACTGGCTGTAGGTACTTAGCAGATTTCAGAGAAATCGCCCCCACATCCCCCTCCCAAGGTTAATCAGAGCCAACCCAGTCTATAATTGCTGCAGGGATCCAAAAGGCTGTCTCCTGTGAAAATCCCTCACTGATTTCCCCCAAAATGTTCTCTGGGCCCAGGCGCTTGCCTCTG
Organism: Noctilio leporinus; assembly: GCA_004026585.1. Classification (NCBI taxonomy): domain Eukaryota; kingdom Metazoa; phylum Chordata; class Mammalia; order Chiroptera; family Noctilionidae; genus Noctilio; species Noctilio leporinus. The sequence continues at coordinate 18,046 of PVIW01003922.1, forward strand.
GGCTGGGAGACTTTGGTGTACTTTGCTGGGTATCCTGGGGCAAATCAGATTGCCCTGAGGTTGGCAGCATCCTCACCTGCTCCGGGGTGCTGGCCCTGCCCATGGTGCACTCACCTGGATGAAGGTCCACCGCTTGTACAGGCTGCTCTTGACCTTGTCACAGTCAAGCAGCTGGGGCAAGCGACTCTTGGAGTTGTCTACCAGGCAGCGGGTGTCAGGGAGGAGTGTGGTGGTCCCGAGGGCTCCCAAGTGCAGAAAGCCTTCCTTGGTGTAGCGGGCGAGCTGTGGAGACAGCACAGTGCCAGGGCAGCCAGGGCAGAAGGAAGAAAAACAGGGCTCAGGTCTGCAGGTCTTGCCTGTCAGTGCTGCAGTCCTGGCCACCATTTCAGACCTGTCCCACCCACTGGCACACACACCCAACTGACAGGGGAACCCTGCCCAGGGAGCCCTCTGGTTTGCTAAGCCTGGGTACAGCTTCCCCTGGGTGGCTCTCTTGCTTTTTTTTTTTTTTTTTTAAAGCATCTCCTCATCAGTGTTTCAGGAATCTAGCCTTTTCTCCAGCAACATGGGGGAGCAGGAATAAGTGAAGGAGCAGGTCAGCTGATTTCTAAACCCTGGCTCTGCTTCCAGCTGGCTGGGCCACCTTGAATAATTCACTTACCCTTTTTGAGCCTCCATTTCTTCCTCATTTATAACCAGGGATTGATTAAATTGACCCTGCTGCAAAGGGCCCAAAGAGGTAGTGCACGAAGGAAGAAACAGGCATCATTAAAAAGCATTCAACCTCAGGTTTTGAAATAAACAAAACAGCAATGAGATACCACATGTTTAAAAAGAACTTATTCCTGTTTTGTCAAGGCTAGCATAAGATGGGATGAAGAGAGGGTAAATTTCTACAGCTTTTCAAAATAGGGGATTTCAAAATATGCACTCTGTGTTTTTAAAATGTTCTTCTCTAGCCCTGGCTGGCAGCACAGTGGATATGGTGCCGGCCTGCAAACCCAAAGGTTGCTGGTTCAATTCCCAGCCAGGACACATAACTAGGTTGCAAGCCAGGTCTCCAGCCAGGGCTGTAGCTGGAGGCAGGTAAAAGGCAACCATACATCGACGTCTCTCTCCCTCTCTGCCCCTCTCTTTAAAAATAGTAAAATCTTAAAAAAATAAAAATAATAAAATAAATAAAATCTTTATAAAAAGGAATGTTTAAAAAAATAAATAGTGTTCCTCTCCTTTGACTCAATAAATCCACTTTTAGAAATCCAGCCCAAGGAAATAATCAGAACTGTGAACAAAAGTTTAGGGTATTTATTGCAACAATATTTATTAGATCCTAAATGTGCAACCGATCCTGGTACTTGCTTTCTGCTCCATGTACTACAAGAAATGCTGGGAGATTGTAGGAAATCATAAAATGGCCACATCCCTCTCTCTTCCTCTGTACACTGTCGATAATGCGCTTGTGCAGGCATTTCTATCAGCAGAGTTTAATTTTCCATCCCTTGAATGGTGATGACTTGCTTTGGCCAACAGGATGCAGCAGAAGTGAGGATGTGCCTGTTTCTGAATTAGAACTTGCATACTTCTGCCCTCTTGAAACCTTGCTGCCACCGTGGCAGTAAGCTCAGGATGGCCTGCTGGAGGGTCAGAGGCAACCACCAGATAAGGGGATGAGCTCATCAGAGATCAGGTAGCTCTCAGCCAAGCTGCGAGCTAATAGGAGATTCGTGAATGAATTCTACCAATATCAGCTGAGCCTGGTCCAGATCACAGAACCATCCAGCTAGCCTATGGATTCCTGAATAATAATAAACGCATATGGCTTTAAGCCACTAGGTTTGGGATAGCTGTTATGCAGCAATAGCTAACTGACACAGAGATGGTGTTGCCTGCCAACCCTTCCCATAGCAGGGCTCAGGCGACTTCCGAGGCCTACCCTCTCTAACCTTTCCACGTTGTTTAAAACTCTGTATTCCAGCTTTTGAACAAATGCAGTCACCTGCCATTCACACTCTTTTAGGGGTAGGGACTGGATCTAAGTCATTTCATTCCTTGCTAGGAGAACAATCACAGACCAAATGCTCACAAATGTGTTTGTGAATGAGCCCATTGTAAATGTGGTGAACATCCTCACTGAAAAAAAAAAAAATGAAGCTCTATCTACACTTAAATTCTATAAGCATGTTCTGAAGCATCCTCTGTGTGCCCAGCCTGGGGACAGGCTTCCAGGAATGTAAGGTTGGGGGGCTGTGTTCCCCCAGTGCAGGCAGGGAGGGCAATGAGGGAGTCAGGCATGATCTTCTTGCTTGTCCCTACAATCCTAAGAGGATTGGCTAGGGGAGAAGTGATGATCATTACTATGAAGCTGGTTCTTAATAAAATCAAAAAATAAAATTACCAGCTTGCAGGTAGTGATGGCATACTCTGCATCATTTCTAGATAATACAAAGGATAAGTAGTGGAACTGTCATAAACCCCTATGAGGAAGGTGCCCGTGCTCACTGCATTTTATTTATTTAAGTTGTGGGGTTCTGGGCAGCAGCACTTAACATTAATTGAGGGTCTGTCCCCAAGGAGCTCACAGTCTAGGCGCTGAGCCCCCACATGTGCTGGGTGGAGGAGGAAAGAAGGTGAAGGGAGAAAGGCAGTCTGTGTAGATACTGTGGCCCAAGCAAAGAGGGTACAAAGCAGCACAGGCAAGGGGCCTGGGGTGGCAGCCTGGCAAGTCCTGCCTAGACCTGGGGACTGGACCAAGCACAAGTGTGAAGGCTGCCCCTCTAGGGTGAGGTCACCTGGTGGTGCACTGGAGGTGGTCCAGGCCCTCTACCTGCTGAGCCAGGCCCCACTAGCATGTTGGCAATGTTGGCAATGTTGGCCATGCAGACCCCTGAAGGAAAGCAGGTAGCTGAGGTCTGGGACCATGGAGGTGGGCCCATGAAGGAGCAGACTGAAGCCTTGATGGTCCTAGGTCCCTGGGTAAGTCCCCAAGGAACTTCCAAATTTCAATGGAAGCCTCTGAGCCAGCTAAAGAGGGAAGGAGGGAAACAGAAAGGAAGCAGAACCCCAATAATCGGGAGTTAATTAAGTGCCCTTGAGAGAGATGCAGTTAACATGTGCTTTAAACCCAAATTAGTTCCGAATCAGTGTAATTGTTTGAGGCAAAATGATAAGAAAATCAGAAACTCTCCCCTATCCCTCCCTAAACAATGTCTCTGAATATATTTAAATTCACCAAGTGCAAAGTGATGAATGACAGCAAGCTGCCTTTACGCTCAGGGGAAAGATATACACAGCTGCTATTGAAATTATGAATCAATCTATTATACAGCAGGCAAATGAGTCGCGGTAAGAACATTAATTAACTAAACATATCTGTGACCCAGATGTTTAAAGAGTGAAGCTAAACACCACTGGGAGTTAGAGTCACTTCTTCCTGAGGTCTGTTAGGATGGGAAAACAATGAGACCCAGACTGCTAGGACCAGCCTGAAGGCAATCAGGCATCAGGGTGAGCAGGGCAACTGGAGGAGAGCTGCAGGATTTCTGCTCTAGGGGAAGGTCGGCTCTCATAACAAAAGTACCGGGCCACGTGTAGGCTCTGCTGGCCTGGCCAAGGGGGTAGGGTACTGTCTGAAAGAACCAAGGCCTTTAACAAGGCAGGAGGGTGGTGAGTGCCCAGACCTGACAGCAACCTTATCTTCCTTTTTGCTCCATTCCTGGATTGGGAGTCTGCCTAGTCCACCGCCCACCACTTCCCGTCACTAGGCCCTCCCCTTAAACACCTCTGCCCCTGTGCGTTGCATGTCCAATGGGCTTTCCTGACTTCAGGGCTTTGCTTCTGCTGTTTGTCTGCCTGGAAATGCAGTTTATTGGCCTTATTCTAGAACTCTCTGGCTTCAGCATTCTCTCCATTCAACAAGGTCTCACTTATCCCATCATCTCCTGCCAAGTCTCTGGCGCAACTCGACTCTATGCACTGGGAATGTCCCTCCCACTCTCGACCACACGGCGCCTCTATTCACCAGGTGATGATGTCTGGTTGTTTCCACTTTGGGCAATTATGAAATATGCTGCCGTGAAGACATGTGTAGGTCTTGTGTGAACATGTTTTCAGTTCTCTTAGGTATACATCTAGGAGTAGAATGGCTAATTGTTGGGTCATACAGTAAATTTATGTTGAACTTTTAGAGAAACTGTCAAACTGTTTTCAAAGGAGCTGCGTTATTTCCCATTCCCACCTGCAATGAACCAGGTATCCAAGTTCTCCACATCCCAGTTAATTCTTTTTACTTTTAAAATTCTAGCCATCCTAGTGGGTATGAAGTGGTATCCAATTGTGGTTTTGACATGCATTTACTTAACAACTAATGATAGTAAGCAACTTTTCATGTGCTTATCAGCCATTTGTTTATCTTCTTTGCAGAAATGTCTATTCTGATCTTTTGCCCATTTTAAAATTGGGTTATTGTCTTTTTATTGTTCAGCTGTAAGAAATCTTTATATTTCTTGATGTTAGACCTATTTCAGATATATAATTTGTTTAGTTTCTCCCATATTGATTTTTTTTTCACTTTCTTGACAGTGTTCTTTGAAGCAAAGAAGTTAAAAATTTTGATGAAATCCAACACACACACACACACACAAACATACTTGGTTACTTGTGCTTGTGGTGCCATAGTTAAGCAACCATTGCTAAATCTAAGGTCAGGAAGGCTTACCCCTATGTTTTCTAAGAATTTTATAGTTTTAGCTCTGACATTTAGGTCTTTGATCCATTTGAATTAATTCTTATAGTATATGATATAAAGTATGGGTCCAAATTCATTTTTTGTTTGTTTGTTTTGAATGTGGATACCTGGTTGTCCCAGTACCATTTGTCAAAAACACTGTTCTTTCCCTATTGAATTATCTTGTCATCCTTGTTAAAAAATCAACTGACTCTAAATAAGAGGCTTATGCCTGGCCTTTCAATGCTATTTCATCAACCTACATGTCTGTCCTTATGCCAATACCACACTGCCTTGATTATTACAGCTTTGTAGTCAGTTTTAGAGCTTTTTCTTCTTTATTAGTATTGTTCAGGCTATTCTGGGTCCTTTGCATTTTTTCTTTTTTTATTAAATTTATTAGGGTGACACTGGTTAATAAAATTATACAGGTTTCAGGTGCACAATTCCACAACACATCATCTGCACAATGTATTGTGTGTTCACCATCCCAAGTCAAGTCTTCATCCATCACCATCTTTCCCCTTTATACCTTCCTCCCTCCCTCCCCACCCCTCCCCCAGACCACACTGTTATCCATGTCCACGAGTTTATTTTTATTTATTTATTTTGCTCATATGAGTTTTAAGATCAGCTTTTCCATTTCTGCAAAAAAGGCCGTTGGAATTTTGATAGTGGTAGCGTTGCACCTGTCAGGTAACTTGGGAGGGACCCTTAACAACAGTGAGTCTTCCAATCCATGGACACGGGACACCCTTTTTTACTTGGGGCTTTCATTTCTTTCAAAGGTGCTTTGCAGTTTTTAGTATACAGGTCTTATACTACTTTGGTTACATTTATTCCTAAGTATTTTCTCTTTTTTGATGGTATCATTTTATTACTTTCCTTTTTGGAATGCTCACCACTAGTGCAAGTAGCGTTGTCTTCTGGGAGCCACCATTTTGGTGCCTCATGGCCATTCAGAGCTGCAGGCTCTGCAAGTCCCCTTGGTTCCTGCTCCCACACAGCTAGGGCCAGGGGCCGACTGCCTGCGCCCACTGCCAACCCATCCATAGTCCACTGTGTCTGCACCTCACCCCAGCTTTGTCATCTTTTCATTCATGTCTTGTAACTGTCAGCCAATACCTTTTCCACCTCTTAAAGGTCTAGATTTTGAAACTGTCCTTCCTTGCCCTGGTTGGTGTGGCTCAGTTGGTTGGAGCATCATCTATAAATGGAAAAGTTGCAGGTTTGCTTTCCGGTCAGGGCACATGCCTAGGTTATGGGTTTGGTCCCTGGTCGGGGCACATTCAAGAGGCAGCTGATGGACATTTCTTTCTCTCTCATATTGATGTTTCTCTCCCTGTCTCTTTCCCTTCTGTCCCCTCACTCTAAAATCAATAAGCATGTCCTCAGGTTAGGCTTTTTAATAAAGTGCCCTTCCTCCTCAATCCCTCGCCTGGTGTGCTGGGCCTTCATTGCCTTTTGAGGATCTTGTCTTCCACTTTGTGTGGATGTTCTCTCTCCTACCCCTTAAAACCTGACTTCCTTCACATTTCCTCACTTCCTGTCAGTCTCTGTCCTCTCCTCACTCTGCAGGTACCCTAAGTCATTATTTCTCTCATCTCTTTCATTTCTTCTAAGCTATGAACATAAATAAGTCTTTATGCCCAGAAAACCTTCTCTAGCCCCAGCTTCTATTACTTCTTAATTTTGACCTTGGACTCCCTCCCTAATTCCTTAGTGACTTGCAATTTGGTTTCTACCACTGTTATGTATGGCAATTGCTCTCTTGAAGGTCAACAAGACCCATTAATTATGAATTTCAATTGCTTTTTCTTAGTCTTTATATTGGGCACCAACTGTGGGCCAGATGCTGTGCCAGGTACCACCTCTTCTCTCTGCACCCATTCCCTTGAAGAACTTGCCATTCCCAGGGCTTTTAGTAGCATCTATGGGGGTAACTTTGCTAATTGTGCCAAATTTCTATCTTTAAGCCAGTTTCTCCTCAGTCCCAGATTTATATACCTAACTCCCCACTTGACATACTACTTGGATGTCTAATAAACATTTAAAATTTACACAACTCAAACCAAATTCCTTCTTCTTTTTGTAACCATTCCCCCATACCCATCCAACCTTTGTTCCACCTTGGTAACGACAACTCCATCCTCCAGTTGCTTAGGCCACGCACGCTGGCTTCACCCTTTATTTGCCTCTTTCCCTGGCCCACAATAATCAATCCATTAGCAAAGCATATCCAGATTTCACCTCCATTAGCACCTTCCTGTTTCAAGCCACCTTAATCTCACAACTAGGTTAATACAGTGGCCTCCTAATTCATCTTCCAACTCATAACCTTGCCTCCCTTGGTCATTTTCAATATAACATCCAGAGTGATTACTATTAAAATATTATATTACTTAAAATTATGTTAGTTTAAATTGGAGTCAAGCCATGCCATGCCTCTGCTCAAACATCCCCCAAAGGCTACCCATTTCACTCAGTATAAGTCCAAACTCCTTCCTATGGGTTGCAAGGCCACCATAATCTCAGAGTAGCTCCCTGAACTCAACTCCCACCACCCTGCCCCTTGCTCATTCCACTCCAGACACACTGGCCTCCTTGTTGGTCTGTTACATGACACTTTACTCCTGCTCAGAACCTTTGCACTTGCTGTTCTTTCTCTCTTGAATGCCCTTCTCCCAGATATATGAATGGTTCACTCCCTCACTCTGTCAACTTTCTACCAAAAAGCCATTTTCTTGGTGATTCTTCCCTTGAGTATCTTATTTAAAATTACACCTTCATCACTTGCTCCTTATCTCTTCCCTTGATTTGTTTCTCCCCAAGAACATATTGTGTCCTAATGAACTATGTGTTTTCCTTATTTATAGAGTTTGTTGCCTGGTTCTCTCCTCTAGGATTTAACAATATATTTATAAATGTCTTCTTAGAACCAGAACAGGAGGGGCCCCAATCTAGAGAGGGAGAGCAGACAAGGCTTCCCAGAGGAGGGAGCATTTAGGCCAACTGAATGAGCAGGAGAAGACAGACCAGACCAGACCAGACAAAGGTGGGAGAATGTCCAAAGGCTGGGACACCAGAGGAGATGATGGAATGTAGCAGCTGTCATGGCGCAGAAGTAGGGAGGGGTAGGTACAGTAGAGGTGAGGCTGCAGCATACAGACAGATCATGCCCAGGAATCATAGCTTTATCATGAGGAGCCTTCTGAATTGTAGAATGACCAGACTGTCTGCTTAGTGGAGAATAAACTGCAGTAGGGCATGATGATAATCCAGGGCCTGATGAAGGACTGACCTCACGGGGCAACACTGAAGAGGTAAAGAACGTGACAGATGTGAGAGGTGCATTCAAGTTAAGGAAGGGGTTGAATTGTTCATCATCATGAAGTGACACACTTCATCTTTAATAATGTGTTGCAGGGGGAAGGCTACTTTGCTTGATATTACTGTAGTCATCCCAGCGTCCTGCTCTTTAGAATTGGCCTGCCATTCCATTTTCCATCCTTCTACTTTCAGCATTTCTCTGTGTATTTTAAATGTATCTCTTGAAAACAGAACACTCCTAGAATTAAACAAACTTAAGGTAATAGCCTCTGTCTCTTAATCAGAGAAATCAGTTCATTTGTTTTTGTTGTGATTAATGATATATTTGGACTTATTTCTATTATCTTTCTTTGCACTTTCTGTGTGTCCAGCCTTCCCAGTTTCCTTTTTCTCCTCTATTTGCTTTTGTGTAGGTTAGTTGCATTTTGGGTTATTTGTTAAAATGTTATCATATTTTATTATTTCACTCTACAAATTTGGAAGTTATATTCCATTTCTATTTTTTATTGTTATTAAATTTAATGGAAATTTAGCCATTAACAACTTAAAATCTGATCTTATTCAATATTTTAACATCCACTTCTATTCAATAAAATTGAATAGAATGGACATTAGGATATGAAATCTGATCACCTCTTTCTAACTGCTCCATCTTTTGAATTTATTTCCCAGCGAAACAAACAGACATCATTCTTATTACTTTATGTAAGAAATTTTGTTTAGATTTACTTATTTGTTTATACATTTCTTTACTTTGAATTCATTCTTGCTTCAAGGCATTCTTCTGGGCTCATTCATTTTTCTTGAAGTACATTCCTTAGAAGTTCCTTTGGCAATTATGATAAACCTGCTCAGATTATGTTTATCCAAAAATATCTTGGGTTGATTTGTTACTCAACAAAAGCTAATGGATACAATCACTCTTCCACATCTTAGAAAGGTTTTTTTAAATTGGATGTGTTGTAGATGATCTGGAATCTAGTAATACAGTACATGGGAGATCCTTCCAAGTATCTAAACTGCTATTTTTTTTTTTTTGGAACCTATAAAATAAAACCAACCCTCTTTCTGTGGAATTTGTCACTTCAGTATGATGCTCACTGTTGCCCAGGTTAACCCTAAAGCATGTGTTCATGTGCAATGGAGGGGCCAAGGGGTGGAGCTTCCTACTCTTGAGTCAATGAGCGCCAGAAACATGTTGACTCTCACTTTTCCCAGTATGGTCAACAGACAACTGCCTCCAACAGCTCTGATCTCTTCTAGGCTCTAGGTTTGTAAACATGAATCACCTTTGTTCCCTCCCCTTCCCTCTTCAATAATGTTAAAAGTCATAGTTTTTACCTCAGTATGTCTCTTTTATAGATTTCTTTTTAATAGCCCAGCTAAGACTCTTCTGGGACCTGAACTGCTGCAGTAGCTTTGTAACTGGTCTTCCTACCTCCAGGTCCTCCCAGTTTCCACCTGTTCCACACAGTCCTGCAGCTTTAAATCATATCATTCCTTGCCTCGGCCTTCAGTTGCTCCTGATGCCCACCGATTTAAGGGCAAACATTTTACCGTGACATTCTACTACAGGGCTCCAATTTACTTTTTCAAACTTAACTCTTAGCTTCTTGGCTTAGTCTGACAGATGACTTGAGATTTCTCAAAAACAGCCAATAGTCTTCCATCTATAGTGGATATCCCCACCCTACTGTTACCATCTCCACAAAGCCCCCATTCAGATGTAATCTCTTGGGCTTACATAATTGTGTATTTTATGAATGTCTTTCCTTGCTATAGGTTTTTGTTGTGGTTGTTTTAGGACATCCGTATACTACCCCCTTTTACATAGCATAAGGACCAAGAAGAGTATCTTGCAAAAAGCAAATGCTCTATAAATGTCTTCTGAATTGAATGGGATTATTTTTGGTTTGGCTGCTGGGCCCAAGAGGAGAAATGAACGTCATTATCCACAACACTAGCACATCAGGGAAAAATCCTTTGAGCTCAAATACAGTTACTTCTCATTTAGGAAAAAAAAATTTTTTTCTATTTGCGATGATCTAAGAGGCACACATGAGCATTAACCCAGATTTAACAGCCTCGAGGGAAAACTAAAACAGTCAGAGTATGGCCAGATAAACAAAAACCAGCCAAATAATTGTGGAATGACTTTGGAACATAGTAAAATCCATTGGAATGTCAATAAAAGCATGGCTTGCAATTGCTTTCCTGTTAACAGTCTTTCTCATCACTTTAAAATCAGGACTAGTTGGTGTAGATAACCATGGTTAAATGAAAAATGCAATTTACTCAGTTTCTACTCAGGAGACAGAGAGATGGATACCATTGATTCAGGCCTGTTTTGGGGTGAATCTCTGTTGCCTGCTGAAGCCACCAGAATGGTTTCTGGTGATTACATGTGTGCATGTCCATTCTCAAAATCAAATACCCTTCCTCTGTCACTGTCCAAGGGCATGACAGATCCCAAACTGAATGCAGAAAACAATGTCTCCACAGTGTATCTCAGAGTGGTCTAGTGGTGGCTGCCTGGGTGCTGGGAGTAGGGGAAGGGCCGAGGACTCTCTGGGGGAGGAAACATGGAAATGCTCAGAATTCTGATGGGGAAGGCAGTTCCCAGATGCGCACACCTATCAAAACTCATCAAATGTATACTTTAGATAGATGCACTTTATTGCATTTACCTTATACTTCTATTAGGTTAATTAGAATATATATCTGGGAGCTTAGAAGGTATGTTAGAGAGCCAGCTGTCTTTTGCAGAAAGCCAGTTCCTGGGGGTGGGAGGGTCCCCAGGGCCTCCCTCCCCGGTCTTCTCCCTTCTGTTACCAATGGCTCATCACGTTTGCATTAAAGCATTATGGCTCCAGAAAAGGCACTTGCTACTTAGAATGAATGGGGAGATGTAGTTGTGCCACAGAACCTTGGATTGATTTCTACAGAGACAGGTGCAGGAGTGGGTGGAGCAGGGGCAGTGCCAATGGAGGTGGGAGATGGCAGGGTCTGGGCCGCCTAGCTCTATGGAGAGAGCTGGGCCTCTTGGAGAGGGGTCCTAAATGTGGGGAGCACTGTTATGAGTCAGAAGAGCCAAGTGGGGGAGGGGCTGGATGGTGAACAATATAACTGACTCCAACTTCCCAGGCAGCAAATTCCTAAGTATGCCTTCTAAGCTCACTCAGCTTGCTAACCATCTGGAGGAGCAAAGACTCTTATTTTTCAATAAACAGATGCATGTCTTTCCTGTCTCAGTGTGAAATAGGAAGGTAAGATCGTATCCTGGGTACAGCGTGGGAGTGCTGGCAAACACTTTGCTCCTTTTTCAATGTGATCTTAGTTAAATCTGCCTCACTTTCTCATTTGGCCAGTGAAACAGCATCCCTGGCCCTGTACTGTGCCTTCAGAGAGGCAGAATATGATATGGCGAAGGATTTGGACTCTGAAGCCAGCTTATGAAGTCCAAGCTCTGCCACTTAATGGCTTTATGACCCTGGACCAGTTACATTAGCTCTGTGGAACTCTGTTTCCTTATCTTCAAGATGGGGATAATTATAGGATTTGACTCAGAGGAGAGTAGTGGAATTGAAGGAATGAGTAAAAAGGAGGCATGGTGCAAAGTAAGCCCTGTGTGTTTGTTATTATTTCTCTGACCTTGTGCACCACCAGTGCAGGACCGGCCCTGCTTCAGCTTCCTTCGGAATTCCTCTCTTCCCTACAGGCTTCATGTCCTCTGTGGCCAGCGTTTCCTATCCTGAGCTCCTTCCTGGCACTCGGCCGCTCTAGGCTTCCTGTCCTCTCTCAGAGCCACGTGATCCCAAGGACAGGGGCTGCTGCCCCAGGTGCCTCAACAATACTGCTAGGCAGCCAAGTATCCCCAGCACCTCTCCAGCACCTCTCTCTTGAGCTGGGTCAGCAGGTTTCTTGTGTTGGACCCCTGACCAGTGAAGGCTGGGGGGCTGCCCTTTGCTCCACTCCTGCCCTTCTCCTTCCCTGCCCTACTTCAGGTCCCTGGTTTGGTCCAGATCCTACATGCCCTTGCCTGGAACAGCCCAGATTTCTGGAAGACTTAGGTCTGATGTTGGGCTGATAGTGCTCAGTTCTATATCCCCTGTGTCATCCTGTTGTCCCCAGGTCCTTAGCTCTCATGGCCTGTTATATCTGACTCATGCACCTCCCTCACATCTTTGCAGTGGAGACAGAAGGGCTGTGACTGTTTTTTGCCCCTGGCATGTTTTCTGATGAGTCCCAGGCAAACAACCTATCTGGTCAGCCTCGACCACTAGGAATTCAGAGCCTTAACAGAGGAGTCAGATGCAGGCCTGGAACGATGTTCATGTGTGAGGCGGAGGTGAGGGGGCTCTGAAATGGAACCAGTCCCTGAGGCTCAGGTCCAAGTGTCCAGCATCACCAGACAATCATGACATTCCAGACTTTGTTCTGGGTCTGTTCATTTGCCCAATGTTATATAACCAATGACAAAGACCCTAAAAAGGTGGGGGCATGTTCCCTTTTATATTCTCTACTGAAGAGACTGTATCTTTTTCTCTCAATTCTAGAAGTCAGAACACGCTCCTCATTTTGGGGACCTCTCCAACTGGACCGGCCCTCCTCATGCTGCTGTCCCCACCCTCTCATCTGATCCCAGGAGCTTATCCTGGAGCTGTGCCAGGCTGCAGCCACCCTGGGCTCACCTCACAACTATACTGCAGGCCTGGCAAAGCATCTGGGCCCTTTTCTGCCAGCCCTAATATACCATTTGTGACTCTTAATTCCGCACTAAGCATGATCGCTCACCATGTGCCCCAATCTACTCTGTCAAACACAATACTTCCCTGGGGCTTGGGCCTTCAGCTGAAAATTATGGTTCTCAAAGGGGTAAATCTGGGCTTGCAGGTTAGTTGATTCCTATGTTTGTCAAGATAAGTTCATATATTTTTCTCAAAGAAAAGCAAAAAGGCTTACATTTCTGCTCTATATCCCATAATTTGACACAGGGGAAATTGAATTTGCTCAGATAAAGATTTTATAACATCTACTTTCTAAGCATTAATCCTCAGTGTTCTCTACATCTTCCACTAATGTTTTAGAAATGTAATTAGTTCCTTTGTGTTTAGTTTTCCACTCCCCTTCACTCTGTCTTCAACTTATTCTCTAGCTCTGGACCCTTGTGGCCACACCACCTGTCTTCTTGCTTTCTCTTAAAGTCAAGTTTCCAGAGAGTCCTCTCCAGTATGTCTCTACCTCCTTGTTTCCCTTGATCCCCTGCACCCGCTCAAGCCTGGCTGCCATGCCGCACCTCATGGAGAATCCTCTCATCCTCAGTTTCTTTCCTACATCTAACATGCAGTGTGGTCTGACTCTGGTGCCACCCATCTTTCTGGTGTCTGCTGCTCTAGCTCTGTGGCTCATTAGACATGGAGTTGCCCTATGTCCCTCAATACACACCCTGGAGCCTGATCTTTCCTCAGCCTGGGGTTGGAATGTTTGGTTGGAAGATGTCACTACTGGGATTCCCAAAGCCCACTCTCCCCAAAACTCACATTGCCCAAAACAGAACTCACTTTTCTCCCCTGAAACCTTGGTCTGTTCATGGCCAAACCAACTTTTTATATAGCAAGGTAAGGAGATTGAGCTGATGAGAACCCACCCCTGTGCACAAATCCCTCCTACAAGGCTTAGGGTTTCACCTTCAAGATTTGGTTGGTCAACACCTCAGTCTCTGTGGACGGCCACAGACTCAGGTTCTACAGGAATTTTACAGACATGAACCTAGCCTTCTGAGAGCAGTATCTGGCAGTCAAGATGCCTGAAAGCATATCCCTTCACCTGTGATAGTCGGCCCCCTAAATCTACAGGAGGAAGCCATAAGGAGGCATGCACCCTCGGTGGTCCCCAGATGGGTGAGATTCCAGCACACTGTTGGATCCATGGCACGTTACACAACTCCTAGCTCCTGAGCCAGGCTGGTGTATGATGAGGACAGTCTAAGACATTCTGCTACCCATACCTGGTCTTTCTCTGGCTTCTTCCAGTGGGAACCCAGACTCCTGAGGCACCAACATCTTGTACCAGTGGCCTGAACTCCACTAACCCTAATCTTTTCTAGATCCACCCTTAATTCTTTTGTCTTTATTTAAAAAGGAAAAGATCAGCAATGACTTTCTTTGAATTTAACGCCTCTGGACAAGGTAGCAATATTCAGTTGATAATATACCACATTGTTCAGTCTGAGTTCCTTATTCCAAGCCTACCATTAACGTAAAACTTGTCTGGGTCACTTTTTGTGTTTGGAGAAAAACCAGCTAAAATTCTAAGGAGATATAAAACTTTTCACTAAGAATCTTGACCGAAAAACAACGATTTTAATTCTGAAAAAAGTAGCTCCCCAGTCCATTCTGGCAAGTAAGCCATAGCATAGTACTTCCTCCTTAACCTGAAGTCCTTCTTGAGCAAGATCAAGTCCACGTGCATTTCCTTGTGTGTGCCACTTCAGAAAGCAAGCATTCCAGCTCCCTGTATGTTGACTTCAAGGCCCACTGTCAGGGTAATTAGGAGGAGGGAACTGAAACTGGAACCAGAAAAGGCAGTGAAAGAGATTCCGGTTCCCTGAAGCGTCCACACAGCCCAGGAAGCAGAAAGGCAGCAGCCCAGCCCTCCATGGAGATCTGTGAAGAGGGCAGATGCCAGGCAGGTGCACATAGGCTGGGGTGGAGGTAGATCCCAGGGGACAGGAACAAACAACCAGAACTAATAGAATCAGAAACATTTTGAATATTTTTAGAGAAGATGAGGCAGACGAACAACAACAACAACAAAAAGGCTCTTAAATATTCCCAAAATCTGCAAAAAAAGATGAAATGAATTTATGAATGCCTCACCAGAATGCAAGGGTGGGGGGTGGTTTAAAATAAGAGGCAGGGAATATGTAGAAGTGAGCAGTGCAGAAACTATGGTGTGGAACAGGGCCGGTGTTTTCTGTCTCTCATTTGCGTATGTGGATGGCGTTCCTAACACAAAAGTCCCTGCCATTACTCTTCCAACCTTGTTTGCCCACAGTTTCTAGGTTTCCTGCTTTGACTTCAGGAATAGGAGGAGTTACTGAATCTGCTTCCTGCCAAATGTGGGAAGCCCTTTCCCAGAATCACAGGCATGGTTTGTGGGGCAAAGCATCTTTCCTTGACTGGTAGCTCCAATGTGCTTTTCATGGCTCCATCCCCTGAGCCCCAACACTTACCTGACTTTGTTTGGAAGCCAAGAGCCTGCTAGTTGTCATTAACTTCTGCATTTCCAAGCACCTTTCACATGCTAATACCTCACCAGAGCCCTGTCACTCCAGTGGGGTGCTGTGACTTATTGGCACAATGCATCATCATGACAAGGTGTTGGATGATACATCACTTAAAAGATGAAGCCATCAGAGAGTAAGTGCAAAATCAGATTAAATTTAATTATGGGACGAAAGAATTCTCATCTGTCATTGTGGTGATGAATTAACTGAGGGGAGGGATGTGAGCTTCACAATAAAGAGGAGAGAGAAAGAATAAAAGGTACTGACAGAAGGACAAGCAGAAGGGACCCTTTAGTACCCTCCCCATAGCCCATTGAGTCAACACGGTCCCCGGCACAGAGCCTGACACCCCTCAACTCCTCTTCTTCATGTACGCCTCATTTTAAGAATGTGCCACTACAGAGAGTAGCTGTTTCAGAGGGCTCTTAGAAGTCCAGGCTTCTTCATTTAGACCCTGTGCTGATCATGCCCTGTCCACACCATGGGCTTCTGGGAGCTGTGGTCCTCAACCAGGAAGAGCCCACCTCAGAATCAGCGGGGACCTCTTATAATTGTGCATATACAGCTATACCCCCCCTTCCCCAACATGTAGGGGGTTCCCACACAGCTTCTCAGTTAAGCTGGTCCTCAGATTTCATGTATACAAAGCACTTGGGGTGGAGGCAGGAATTTAATGATGAGGGGCCCAAGGGTTTAGATCGGGTGGCAAACTTGCTCTTATATCTTTTTTTTTTTTTAAAGATTTTATTTCATTATTTTATGAAAAGAGGGGAAGGGAGAGAGGCAGAGAGGGAGACGGACATCAATGTACAGTTGTGTTTCACCTGCCTCCAGCCACAGACCTGACTGGAGACCTGGTCTGCAACCTGGTTATGTGCCCTGACTGGGGAATCGAACCTGCGACCTTTGGATTCGCAGGCCGGCGCCTTAACCGCTGTGCTACCAGCCAGGGTTATATCTTGACTGTAATGGGATTACTTGACCACATATTTGTCAAACCTCGCAAAACTACACATTATAAAGAGTAAACTTTACCTTAGAAGTACAATTACATAGAAAACAAAATAATATTATACATAAAAAAACTTAGGCTGGGGCACTAAGCATAACCTGGACTTGTCCTGGGCAAACAGAGACACACCATCAGTATTATATGTCTAACACATAGCTTTTCCCATAATAGATGATCAATAATTATGTTGAAAAGGAGACTGTCCCCTAAAAACAAAAAAAATAATAATAATTATGTTGATTGGAAAATAAGCACTTGGAGGGGACTGTTAACCTGCAGATCGCTGGGCCCCATTTTCAGTGTGTCTGGGTGGGACTCAGGGGTCAGCATTTGTAATGACTTCCTGGTGGCAGTTGTTGGTAGACCACACCTGAGATGCTGGGTGGGAAGCCTGGGGCTCTCAGTACTCTGTCCCTGTTGGCCACCCTCAACTACTCACCCCAGACAATCATTTTATTGTCCCCTAAATATGGTATATGTCCCTCCCACCTCCTCATATTTACTCTGATATTCCACTTGCCTTGCATTGAATCTGCACTTGCTCAGTTCTTTCTACCATGGCCTGCTGTGGCCTAGGGGACACCTGAGGGCTCAAGGACTTGAGACGTGTTCCCAGATGGCACAGCAGAGTATCCACATTCAGGAGTCACAAGACTTGAATTTGAAGAGCAGGTCAGCACTGCCTGCCTCTCAATTTTCTCATCAGTGAAGGGGGCAGTCACTATCCACCTGATTGGATTGAACAGCTTACTAAAATAGAAATTAATTTATTATCATGAGCATTTTGGTTTTCTATCTCAACATAGCCATGCCTGGCCCAAGCACTCAGAGATGTTTGTAACCTCTGGACCCGTCACACTGCTGGGCCCTTGGGCAAACAGCTCAGCTTAGAGAGCTAAAGGGCAAGGAAGGTGCTATGAGCCCCTGAGGTCCTCAGGGCAGCACTGCCCACTCTTTTTTCCTCCTCTTGACCTTTGCCATCAAGGAAATGAAAAGCAGTAGTTGGGTGGGGTTGATGGGGTAGGATGAGAGAGAAGGTAGGAAGGGGCTGGCAGAGGTGGCCTTTCCCATGGCTGATATACCTGTGGGGTGGCTGTGCTCCCACTTGGGGACCCACCTGACCTGGGCTCAGGGTGGCAGCAGCCTGGAATGGGGTGGGGAGCAGTGGCATCCTTAGACTAGACCCTGCTGTACATGGGGTCAAGCTGACAGCAAAGGCTGCTGCTGTGTCCTTGACATCTTATATTTAAATACAACTTAGGCTTAAAAGTGAGACAGATGTTTGTCTAATTCAAATGAATAACCAGACAAAACCAAGGCTGATCATGAGCTCACTGACACAGTCACAAGCAAGCAGGCTCTCTGAGTGGCTGAGAACCGTTTCCACCTTGCTAATAAACACATGTTGCAGGACAGGAAATTACCCTCCTCAGTGCCTATTTCATCGCTGTTTAATTGCTGTTTGATAATAAATTACAACAGACTCCATTAATTAAGCTAACATTGTCCATGAAACACCAATTCCTTCTTCTGGGAGTTGCCTTATTACAGAGCATCGATTCAGCCTCTGTTAACCCACAGCACTTTGCGAAAGCAGTTTAAAAAGATGCCCAGACAGGTGACTGGTGGGTACCAATTCCTAGCGCACAGGGAGCTGTTTCAGAGAAAAGGAAGAAACCTTGATGAATGAGAGGGTAAGGACAGCCTGAAGGCTGGAGGGCAGTATCAAGAGTGTACTCTAATTCTGAACATGTGGACGAACAGAAATACAGCATTAGATTTACATTAAAAAATTAGTTGATGAGCTCTGGCCAGGTGGTTGAGTTGGTTGGAGTGCCATACCATACACCAAAATGTTGCGAATTCAACCCCAGTTCAGGGCATTATGGGAGGCAACTGATCCATGTTCCTCTCTCCTCTCTCTCATTTTCTTCCCCTTCCCCTCCCCCTTTCCCTTCCTCTTCGTCATCTTCTTCTTCTCTCTCACTCCCTCCCTTCCTCTTTCTCCCTTCCTCTCTCTCAAATCAACAAACATATCCTTGGGTGAGGATTACAAGCAAACCAGTTGATGGAAGACAACCATGGCCAACTTTCAGGAAAGCATCCTAGAACTGGAGAGGGCAATGAGCAGTCTAATCTGTTCTGCCAATCCATAAGCAGTAATGTGGCAAGAACATGCACTAGGGAAAGGTCTGCATGCATGTGGAACTGGTGCAAGATAAACTCCAGTTATGTCCCAGCGTAGGCCTGGGTCCTGGGCTTATGAATGCCACTAAGCTCCAAGCAGAAGAGAGGATGTTTGGAGCTGTGAGCAACAGAAGGGCATCAGAAGGTGTTCAGAGTAGCAGGGCAGATGAGGCAGGCAGGAGGCCTTGGAGGAGGCAGCTACAGGGCACAGAAGACAGACAGACACCTCCATGCACTGGTCCCCAGCTTTAGCCCAGAGCTTACCCATGGCTTAGAAAACTTTCCCCTGAAACACTCAAGAAGCCTAGGGCCATCTAAAGAAGCCCTCAAAGCTCTGGGAGACATTTATTTGCCCATTCTTACTCTTTTCCTATTCATAGAAGTTGGCTTTGCAGACCAGTTTTTGATTATGCAAATATTGTAAAGCAATAGTTAATAGTTATGTCATAGTTAATAAGTACTCAGTTCAAATGTTACCTATTTAGAAAATCTGACGAAGAAGCCTGGGAGTTAAGCGTTCTTCTAAAGCCATTCTTGCTATGTCCCTAAATAATGGCCATGTATAGCAATGTGACCCAGAAGTAGACATCCCCAGCATTCAGCGTCCAAGCTCTTGCTGCCGTCCTGGCCCAGTATCACTGTGTCCCCATCTTGCCCAAGACAAACTGTGGTCCATTGTTGGCTTATCATTTGGCCTATCCCAAGATGCAGCCTCTTAAGTGACTGACTTGACTATCCCTTGCAGGCCAAAATTGCTCACCACACCCATTTCTCTGGTCACCAAGGATTCCTGGGCACTTCGCTCCTTAGTCCCTAGGAGGGGAAAACTGTATGTAGTCAGTAGAAGCCAAAGGCCAGGATGGTTCCACAGCATCCATCCCCCCTTAAACTCCTCTGGGGGCTCTGTGCATGGTCTAAACATACCACTTCCCCAGGTGAGCCCTTCAGTGACTCTCCATTGCCCTCAGGGTCGTCTCCCAATATCACTGGCATCATCCGGGAACTTGTTACAAACACAAAACCTCAGGCCCTACTCCAACCTCCCAACTCGGAAACTCTGGGGTGCAGCCCAGTAGTGGGTACCTTCAGGAACCTTCCACTGCACACTGGAGTGTGGGCACGCATGCTGTGGAACATGCCTTATCAGGTCATTGCAGGTCTGCCTCTCTATCTCAGTTCCTTCTCAGTACTTCCTTCCCTCTTGCATTCTAAGTCCCTGCCAAACAGGGTTGCCTTTGTCTTCCAGCACCTAGCACCCCAAGCTAGCTTACTTTTTCCACACTTACTATTCTGCCTCTTTACTTGTCTCTCCCTCTCAAGTGTAAACCACGTGAGAGCAGGGTGGATATCTCATCAACAGCCATGTAGTATAATTGTGACTAGCATCTGTAGTAGGTATCAAGATATATTGTTGAGAGAATGAGTGAATGAATGAACAAATGAACGAAGACACTCACTGGATTCTTTAGTCTATACTGCTTTTTAATGCTAATGCCCCATTTCCTAATGTGAAGGAGCTGGTCTTCCTGATAATTCTCCTGTTCTCCACAAGAAATTTTAGCCAATTCTAAATGGTGGCAGGGCTCAGCAAATTATCTTAAATTAAATAGATTAGATTTGAACTTAAAATGTTTTGCTTGTGCTGGAGGGCTTGAGTTCCAGTCTGCTTTGTCAACAGTCACTTGTCCCTTCTTGCCTCAGTTTCCTTAGGCTGCCTGCTACCTCCCAAAGTGGTTGCAAGGACTATAGGATTCAGGATTTGATCTGTCTGGTATTAGTGCTTCAAAGGAGCCATCAACTTGAAGGAAGGCCAAGGGTCTAGACTATGAGAACTACCTGTGGTGCTGGAGAAGGAACACAGCTCTTCTCTTTTTAGGCACCAGTTTAACAGGAAAGCAAAGTTCTATGAGCAGAGAAAACCTGTAAGCCTTTATGAATGCATGCAGGAATATGTGTGCATACATGTGAACTTGCACATGAACATGTATGTCCATAGGACATGAGAGAGACACTGAGAGCTTACAGGATATTTTGTCTCGTGTCTTCCTTTCACAGGAGAATCTATGAGTCTGGCTTTGAACCAAATGTCTAATGCTCCTCTGGAATTGAATAATAAACGTTTTCCAAATTTGTAGCTTGTCTTTTATTACTATTGATTGGCATAAAACTGTTTTAAATTTTCATAAATGGCAAGCAGGATGACAGTTAGATATATTTATTCTCAATCTTAGAGAACTTCTGCTAAGCTCTTTGTGTGTGTGTGTACATGCGTGTGCGCGCATGGGTATGTACGTGTACACACACACACACATGCACACTGACTAGCACAGAGTTGTCAAAGGACATTCATTTGCCAGGCTTTGTTTTCCCATGGTTGGTTGATCATTTTGTCCTTTTTGCATTATCTTGTTCATTTTCCTGAGAGATTAGAGAACACGTGTTCTCGGAAATGCACTATAAGCACTGGCCTCCTCCCCGGTTGGTGCCTGGCTTTTTTACCAGCACTTAGAGACCATGTCATATTCATCACCAAACTTCTGATGGGCTTTCAAGGCAAACATGTCAATCAGGCTTTCATGAGGGAACCTGCTAACCCTTCCTTTGCAGTTGCAGCAGGCATTATTTGGTTATACGGGCAACCTCTGTAGAGCACAGCCCTTCTATAACATGGCTCGAGAACTGGGGAAACCCTAATATAACACATCACCCTAGAGCACAGTTTAACTCTAATATGGTTTGAGAATTAGAGAAATACTTGAACAACATGTAGTGTAATAAGAGCTTTTAAAAGCAAAAGATAGCTCATTCCAAATTAGGGAAGCCCCCAAACAAGAATATAATAAGAGCCTTAAAGAGCAAAAAATATCTCATTTGAAATTAGGGAAATCTCTGAACAACACGGAACATAATAAGAGCTTTTAAGAACAAAAGATATCTCATTTGAAATTAGGGAAATCTTTGAATAACCTGGAACATAATAAAAGCTTCTAGGAGCAAAAGATACCTCATTTGAAATTTTTCATTATTTGTGCTTAGTAGTGGTGACAAACAAAATATTATTTAATACATGTTAATATGGTATACTTTTGGTGAAAATTACTTTAATAAATATATTTCTCTTAATTATAAAAGTATAATAGTATATTTTTTAATTTTTGGAAACTAACTCCCATTTTTGTACTAGTTCTTCATTTTGTATAACATGGATTCACATAACATGGCACTTGTTAGAAATCTAACAACCATGTTATATGGGGTCACTTGTAATTACAACATGTATACTTGCCTATTAGTAAACGATTCTCAAATTTATTTACATTTTCCTTTCAGTATGACACATTCCCATTAATCCTCTTAATATATGTGCTGATGTAATCACTGCAAACCATTTCCCTGGCTCACAGAGACACCAGAAAGCCTCCACAGGATAGGTACCAATACCCAAGTAAAGGACAACGAAAATTACCAGAAGTCCCACAAATCCCATGTAGGCCACTGAATTTACTCTTTCCCTAGCCAGAGGTGGCTCCTACCTGGGGTCCCCAGCCATGGCATGGGTACAATATTGCTGTGTGGTTCTCCAGCGGGCCCTGGTCCAAGCAGACATCTTTTGCCTTGTTGTTTCGAAGCTGCAGAAATAGGCAAAACATCATCAATCAGAACACATCTGGTGGAACTGCTGCTGCCCAACCACTGTTCCATCATGTCTTGGTCCCAACCACTCCATGGGAAGGTCAAGTGACACCACACCCAAGGGCCAAGATGAGTCTGTGAGTGATGGTTCTAGCAGAGTCCTTCAATAGATGTCGTGGGCACCAACCTTCTGCCTATGACCCTTACCCACATAGCTCCCCCATCCCCAGCTGGAAAAGGATATCAGGAAACTTTTAGACATAGAAACACTGGTTATCAAAGTGGGCTTCAGCACCATCACTCGTTTTAATAACCTGGAGAATCACAAATCAGCTCCTCATATCATATCAGGCATAAAGGTATGAAAAATAGTAATGTAAAAAGCAAACCCAAGCCTTGCCATCATGCAAAGTGCCAGCAATATTTATGTATATATTCAAGAAATATTTACTGGATGCCTACGCTGTGTCATGCACCTGTGGAGGAACAAAGGTCCCCAATACAAAACTTACCTATCAGACCTCCAGGGGCACTGTGTTCTACATGGATGTCTATCCCACCCACCATCCTGTAATCTCAACCAGTGAGAAAGCAGCAGTGCCGGTCTTCCCCAAATATACACAGTCCCCTCCAGATTAGATTCTCCATAGAAGCCAAACTAACCAGGGAGAAATCAAGAAGAGGGGTTCAGAGAGTAAGGGGAGGTGTCTCCTGAGCTAAATGGTAAAAAGGATAAGTGGAATTCATGCTGGCAATGTTCTGTTTTTCAGCCGGGTGGTGGTTATATAGATTTTTGCTTTATAGTATTATGTTGCCCATGTGCATTATGCACATTGTATATGTATTATAGTTCATATAAATAATGCTCAAAGGGGAAAAAAAAAGATGAGCAACTTGAACTAGGGGCCAGGGCAGTTTAGGTCATAAGGGTAGTGTGGGCCCACCATGGAATTTTGAGCAAAAGAGTTGGTGACCCAATGCGTCTGTACACACTGCAGTGCTTTTGCATGCGGGAGGCACTATCTCACACATGTAAGAGTCAGAACTTGAAGCATGGACATACCTGTTTTAAAAAATTATTTTGAGACATTCCAGCTAATAGAGGTAAATAAATTTTTTAAAAAAATCAATGAAAAGTGAATTATTTAGTACCTTATGTAAACCTCGGCACTGACACCGGATGTCCGGTGAGGCAGAGAGGTCAGGACTGACACCTGCTCAGAGGTGTCTGTCTCCCCTTGTTGCTGCATTGGGGCCTGAGGAGGTGACAAGAACTAGTAGGAGTGAACTATTAAAGTACAGTGGCCTGAATGCTGGTAAATTTTGTTGCTAAATGGAATTTGACTACAAAGTTATTATTATTATTTTTTAAAGATTTTATTATTTCCAGAAAGAAGGGAAGAGAGAGAGGCAGAGAGGGAGACAGACATCAATGTATGGTTGCTTTTCACCTGCCTCCAGCCACAGACCTGACTGGAGACCTGGTTTGCAACCTTGTTATGTGCCCTGGCTGGGGAATCGAACCTGCAACATTTGGGTTTGCAGGCTGGCGCCTTATCCACTGTGCTACCAGCCAGAGCCTTACAAAGTTATTTTTAAAGGAGATATAAAATGCAAATAAATTATAATAATGTTTGGGCCTAAAATCCCAGATAATATTGACAAAGCCTGAGAAGTTGATGACGAGGTCAGGAGAAAGCCTGTTAAGTTTCAGGTATTATATTTCATCCAACTTGCCCTTTCATTCAGAGGAGAAGTTTTGTTTTAGAGGTTATCATGTTTTCAAGAGCCTGAGGATTTAAACAATTCAAATGACTAGAAAGGTTTAAAAGGCAAAAAACAAGCCAGGTTAAAAAAATCAGGACAGAGAAAAGGGAATAAAACCCAGAAGTGTTCATTGGCCTGGGGAAGCCTCTTTGACAGAAGTATACAGGACAGATGAAGGGTGTGACCCCTGAGCAGCATGGAGTCGCTCAGCGTCCTCCTCTCCACTGCCCGGGGGGTCCCCTGGGGTGAAAGGAACCAGCAGGAGCTGAGCGTTAAAAATTGAGTTGTCTAAATAATGGAGGATTTTGTGACAAACGGAATTTGATGAGTTTGATTTCTCAAATTTAATGCTATAGTCCGTCTGAAACACATTTCAGTTTAGGGTGAGCTCAGCAAACAGAGGAATAATAGCAAATACCTACAATGTTCGTGTTGATCATGCCTGGGATTTGGGAATGGGAGAAAGTTTTGTTTTCATCTTTATATTTTTTACAGAATGTATGCTTTGAAGTTATTGCTTAAAAGTGATGGAAAATTTTGCAAAAAGAAAACATCCCCCTTCAAAATCAACTTTGTGCCCTAGGTCACTTCCAAGGATCTCCATGGCTCAGCTCCGGAGACCTCATTTGCACCATGCTTCACGTGAGCGCCAGCCCTGACCTGGGGCCTGTGCCTGGGCCATTTCCAGCCTTTTCCCATTTTAATTCTCTGTGAATGCCTCTTTTTCTTCTAACTATGGTATTATTGTATAAAGACTAGCGATAACTGGGAAACATGGCTAAGTACCCACACCCACTACCCAGAGGTAACTGTTAAAACTACCATTTCCACTTCCCAATGCTATTCTCTCACTTGCTTCTAATCTAAAATAGACACTAATCCAACTTTATCACCCTGACATTTTGCTTTTAAGAATGGTATTGTCAATACTTTCCTCATGTCATTAAATCCAAACCATTAAGATGGTATATGTATTTAACCTTTAAGTTAGATTCAAAATTTTTGATCCAAAAAAAAAAAAAGCTATTGAGATAAACAACTTTTTTCTCAAAGCTTTGTCCTCATTTCAGATTATTTGCTTAAGGTAAATGTAGAATGACTATCATTAAGCCTTTTAATACATGCAGTTTAAATTGCTTTTTAAAAATCTTATTTAAATTTGTGCTCTCATCAGAGGATATGTGGTTTTTCATGTTACCAAGACCTTGCTGACAAAGCAGCAACAAATATTTTAAAAGGGAATATTTGTTCACTTGGTAGTAGGCAAAAAGCTGTCACAATGTATTTTAAAATTATTATTTACATGGTTTTTAACTATTTGTATTTTCTTTTGTACTTTATTTTCCCTTTGGGGTTTTAATTTTCTTATTTAGATTAAATTTTTATTTAAGTCAATTTTCAGGGCTCATTATATATTAATGGTATTCTTCATTCATCTACAATTTTTATGGCATACATATTTCTAGTTTGGCATATTATTTCTCTATTGGTTGACCTATAGATTACTTTAATATTTATGAGCTCAGATCCATTATCCTTTTCCTTTGCATTTTCTTTCACGGCTTTGAGTCTTAGAAAGCCCTTCCTTCCTTTTTCAGGGATCAGATTCAAATCTATTTCCATATAGTTCTATTATGGTTTATTTTGTTTCATTTAATGCTACCGTTCATCTGAAATTTACTTTCAGATATGTGAGCTGTAAGAATCTAAATTGTTTTCTTATCCAAAAAAGCTAAGCAATTTACCCAATTGTCTTGCAAATAATCCATTCACTGCCCATCATTTTCCAATGCTTCCTTTATATTTGATATACTTTATCTTACTTCGATAACAAAAAACAAACAAATGAAACAAAACAACCCAAACCATGCTTCTATTTTGAGGAAGAAAAAACAAGGCAGTTTGGGTCCATTAGCAGTTACTGCTGTATGCTAGGTGCTATTTCAAGCACTCTACACATTGCAGTCTTTTCACCTTTCCAACAACCCTACCCAGTAAGCATTTTCCTTCCCCCATCCTACAGATGAGGGAATGGAAGCTAGGTGGTGGATTCAGCCAGCAGGCTGACTCCAGTCTTCACATGTCCCTAACCATGATATAGACTGCCCCTGCAAGAAGCAAGCTGCCTATTCCAATTCCAGTTCAGGAGGAACATCTCGCCCAGATGCTGATGGTTTAACCTAGGGCTAATTTATAATAACCACAACTTGGAAGCAGCCCAAGTGCCCATCAGTAGATAAGTGGATAAAGAAGCTGTGGTACATTGACACAATGAAATATTAGTTGGCCATAAAAAAGAAGGAAATCTTAGCTTTTGTGACAGCATGAATGGACCTAAACAGCATTATGCTACATGAAATAAGATAGTCAAAGAGTCAGAGAAAGTCAAGTACCATATGATTTCACTCATATATGTGGGGTCTAATGAACAAAATAAACTAACAAAGTAGATACAGACTTATAGATACAGGGAATAGCCAGCTGTCAGAGGATAGGGGGTTGGGGAGCTGTGTAAAAAAGGTGAAGGGATTAAGAAAAAGAAAATAAAAAAAGAGGGAAAGGGAGGGTAAGGGGGTGGGGTAGGTAGAAGAGGATAAAATGGGTAAAATAGTGAGAGAAGGAGACCTGACTTGGCGTGGTGAGCACACAATACAATATATAGATTATGTATTATGGAATTGTACACCAGAACTCTATATAATTTTATTAACCATTGTCACTCCAATAAATTCAATAAAAAAATAAAAGGCATCAGGCATATAGTAGAAAAATTCACAGTTGTAGAAAAGTAAACACTCTTAAGTCAAAGAGAGCTTTGTTAGCTTCAGCTTAGATCTAGAGATATAGATGTGTGTGTATAAAAAGCATATATGTATGTATATAAAAATAATTTTAGTAAAAAATATACACATACAGAGTAAAGAAGATCATACCTCAACATGTACACATTATCTATGAAATTAGAGTACCTCTGTCCAGTCCCTGCTTCATGACCAATAGGCTATGAAACCTTAAGTAATTTATTTAATTTCTCTAAGTCTCAGCTTCCTTATCAATAAAATGGAAATAATACTACTACTACCTCATAGTAACATAGGTGACAATGAAATGAATTCACATGTGAAAAGCACTTAGACTTGTGCGTGGCCTTTTGAAAGTGCTTAGTAAGTGTTCATTCCTTTTAGTATTATTTTCAAGTTTTTCTAAAATGCATATTTATGATATTTGTAATAAGAGAAAAGACAGTCTGCTTCAATGTGTAGAAAGGTGATATTATCTCATGACAGAAAATTTGAGAAGAGCACCTGCATCCTTTCTTTGGTGGTAAATGGCTCCAGCCCATAGCACTGACCAACACAGAGTTCTAGTCCTCATCTCATTTTAGAACCACCTTCCTAGGTAATGTCCCATTGGCAGGCCTCCAGGGACCTCAAAATCAAAATGTCCCAAAGAGAACTCATTGTCCACTCCACACTCCAGGCAAAAGGATGGCCCAGACCACATTATATTGAATAGCATTCCATTTGTCCCTTCTACCAGCTGGTGAAAGCCTTGCTGTTGGGACTCCACAATCAAGAATCACTGACTGACTGAATGAATGAATGAACAAATGACTCTGGTCCTCATTTTCCCCCATCAAAGCAACATGTAGCCCACTGCACAGCCATCTAAACTGGGAGCATGCATGGTCTTAATTACCTCCCCATAGGCAATGGTGTTATTGTATCTTCTCATTTCTGGGTAAACATGGTCCAAGTACCACTGGAAATTCTTACACTTCAAACTTTTCCTTAAGGCTCTTCTTTCAGAGACATCACCTATGTCAATTCCTGGATTCTGAAAGTAGAGAAGCAAAGGGCATTAGTGACTGGGGAACTCTGGAAGAAGAGTGCAGGCGGCATCACCCTCAGAAAAACCAGCAGAAAGAAATCTGAATTTCCCTGCATGCTTATTCCGAGGTCAGACTGAGGGAACCCATTTGATCACCCAGCTCCCAGCTAGACACTGTCATCCCCTGACCTCAGCACGCTGCTCTGATCATAGCTATGTGTATGCTCCCAGCTCCATCTCTCCCACAGTTCCTGAGTGACTATCCGAGCCAATTATTAGAGGAATTATTTGATTAAGACAAGAAAATGGGTGCCTATAAACCCACCTCCTGTCTTTCTTTTCTACCCATGTGTAATTTCTCCTTTTGTTGGCTCTTTGTGAAGTTCATTTATGCAGAAGTGAAAATAATTTTCCATTGCAAAGCTTGTAATGATGTTCTAATGAATAATTCACTCTGCTTTTACAGAAATGAACCTGTAATGGGTGGCTGTGTGCTGACAGGGAGAAATAAAGTGGCTGAAATATGACTTCACAGACTCAGCCGCAAGATGGTTGTGAACCAGTGGAGACAGGATGCTCTCTTCACAAAAGGGTGCAGCTAGGTAGTACCTGGGGGGGCCCAGGGGAAGAGTTAAAATTATTTCAGTCTAGGAACATGTATAAATAACCCATGGACATGGACCACAGGGTGGGGATTGACTGTGGGAGCAGTGGGGAGGGGTGGAAGGGCAGTGGTGAACAATGGGGGGGAAACTGGGACAACTCTACTAGAACAATTAAAAAAAAAAAAGACAAAAAAATTTCTGCTTCAGCAGCCAAACAATATGATTTCAAAGGAACATCCCTTTAAATGTCAAACATTAAAATTCAAAGGCAAACCTGAGTAGCAATATTTAGCCCTTTGCTATAATATACGTAGCATGGTTAATGAGAATGCTCATCTGTGAAAGTGTGGTAGGGGACACTGGCATGAGGGACCAGAGGTTGTTTGCAATAATGGAGGAAGCATTAACATAGAGTTGGCAGCTCTGAGTTCTTAGGACTCTAAGTCCTAAGTGATGTGACTCTAAGTCACATCACTGTTCCAGGTCACAGCTCTTTGTCTGCAAAACAGGAGATAACACCTATTCCACTGATGTCACAGAGCAGAGAGCAAAGGTGAAGGAAGACTCGACTTCACGCCCCTGCCCTGCCATGTGTTTTGGGCATGACTTTCATTAAACAAGTCACTTTAACCTCCAGAGCTTCTGTTTACTCATCTGTAAAATGGATACCACACTAGGGTCATACCACACTAGCATTCATGGGGCACTTAATATTTGCTATGCTCTGTTCTAAGCCTCATTCTTAGCTTCACAGGCACGCTGGGAGATAAATGTTAACAAGCCCTGTTGTATAGATGAGGAAACAAAGGCTGATGATTCCTAATCATGAGGTTGTCATAGGGCTTAATGAGAACTTGGCAAGTAAGGAACTTATCTAGTGTCTGGGGCATAGTGAGGGCTCAACCAATTTCACCCAGCTTTATATCATAACATATAAAATCACTTACAGTGTAACAGCTTGAAAGTGTACATTGTCATCGGGGGTTTTCAATACTTTAGAGCCTTATTTCAACAACTGTAACAGCAATGACATAAAATCTTCACTTTTGTCTTCTTTATCCACAGACCCTGCACATATTCAACTGCATTTCTGCTGTTCTGGGCTCTAGCCTCCTGAAACAGAGGGGCTGTATTTCTCAGTAGGACCAGTTCTAAGCAGCTCTCTGAAGGGCATGGCTCGGACACCTGGCTGAGAAGATAAACCCAACTGTGGCTGGGAGTTCAGGTCGCCCTGCTGTTTTGTGGACAACAAAAACCATTTTCATATCCCATGCCAGGCACTGCTCTAAGGACATAACACATACTAAGATTTAGTACTTTCGACTTAGCTCTCACAACTGCCTGAGGAAGGAGGGCCTGCTATTACGCCTATTTTATAGCTGAGCAACCTAAAGGTACAAAGGCAGTATATGTGGTTTTATTCAAGATCTCATAACCAGTAAGTGGAAGAGTTGGGGTTCAAAGGGCTGTAGTAACATGAGAATTTTCCTGTGTGACATTTTGAACAGAATCTGGGGGACAGCTCAAAGAGCCCTGAAAACAAGGGATTCAGCGCAAAGTAAGGATGTATGTCATGAGGCAGCTGGAGTGCCAGGGGAGGCCACACAGAGCAGATGACAGGGTCTGGTGCCAGAAACGTCAGGCAAGAATATTCTGGACACGGTGTACGTTCATTCAGGAGTAGGGCAACCAGATTACTATAATAAGACTAGGACTAACACAATACATCCTTCTAATCTTTGTAAATCAATTTTGAGGCTTCTGTTGTCAATGTCCCCATGTACAGCGAGGGCACTAAAACCTGGAAATCGGTGGATTTCCTCAAAATGCATTTATAAATTTTTAAGTGTGAGCATCTTTCCGGGGAGGAAGCACCAACTTAGTAAAGGGATCATACCCATCAAACACAAGGATGACAGTCCTAAGGAGACAGAGAGAGCTGCGGGGCCCTACCTCCAGTGGCAGGTTCCACGCTATGTACACATGAGACTTGTAATCATCCATCCAGACCTCAGCCACCCGGAGAGCATTCCTCTTGGTGTAGAAGCCAATGTTGCTATTGTAGGGCTTCTTCTTCCGCTCAATGTGGGCCACCCGTGAGCAAGGCAGGACCTCCATGCTGCCCCCGCAGAGCCATACCTGGAGGGGTAAGGACATCATCAGCTTGACAGAGAAATTCCCAGAGGTCACCAAGATTCAAAGGTAATGGCTCAGGAGACTTAGCATGAATGAGAAAGAACATTTTAATACATAAAGCCACTGAGATTTCAGGTTTGGTTTGTTATTCTAGCATTGTCTAACCTAACCTAACTGAAATAGGTAGAAAAGAAGATTTGGGGACTTTTTATAGATATAATAGTTTAGAATATTAAAATCCAATTCTGGGGAAGAGAGACTCATAAAATGCTCCTGATTTCCTTAGTTCTCAGTAGTACATTGGAATCCATGGAAGTTTGATTTCCCATCCAGTAGAA
The DNA here is from genome assembly GCA_004026585.1 of Noctilio leporinus. NCBI lineage: Eukaryota > Metazoa > Chordata > Mammalia > Chiroptera > Noctilionidae > Noctilio > Noctilio leporinus. The sequence goes on from PVIW01003922.1 coordinate 48,896, forward strand.
GCTGTGCCCTACAGACAAAGACTGGAAAATTCAAACTAAAATACAGACCATCTTTATTCAAACCAGCACAAAGTACACAGTGGTCTAATTCCGCATTGTTAATAGGCTCTATTTTAGAGTCCCAGCCTTCTGGAAGTGTCTCCCTCAACATGAGCATGTGCAGGAGTCACTCATTGCTGGAATATTCAGGTGGAAGCCCAAAATGACAGTTGCCTTTGAGAGATGCAAAAGCCCAAGGAAGCAACACTTGCTACCCTTTGCCTGGGCCTGGCAGGCGCCCAGGTTTCCAAGCCCTGCTCCCCGGTGGGGGGGAGCTGCACTGGCCACCGACTCTCAGTCCCAGGCAGGAACAACAAAGCATTTCTGATTGCCCATAAGGACTAATTTGTGAGAGTGAATGTCCTGGCACTGGTGGGCAGAAGAGGAAGAAGACACAGAGAAATTGCAGGGACCTGTGTCACTGTTCTGCTGTGAGGCTCCAGCCTACTGCTCTCCATATACGAGAATGCACTGGTGAACTGACTCGGGTCGGCACAACGTGTGCTTATCCCAAACTGGGTCATTTCCAGCCATTCCACCTTTAGTCTCCCAGAAACCTGCACCTCGAGCATGCTGGGACACTTAAGTATTTCCCCACCTCTCCTAGTTCTTTATTGATTAAATTTAATGGCACAGTTCACGTGTGTGTGTGTGTGTGTGTGTGTGTGTGTGTGCTTCTTCTGTTTCTATCTCCCAATTCTGGTTTAGCATAGGGAAATCAGGCAGCTGGAAATTTCTCCTGCCACCAAGAGTCCTCTCAAATCTTTCTCATTTCTTCAATGAGGAGCCTTTGAGCCCAGAGATAGGTAGAAAGTGGGTGGTTTAGGCTGGTGTGCTTCGGGACCTGAAACTAGGTGCCCCCTCAGAGTGGGGCAGACCCACTAGAAGGAAGCCAAGTCGGGGAGGCAAAATATTGCAAGAGGCCTATGGAAAATAGGGGCAAGAGACCTTGCATGGTAATACAACGTGGCTGAATATTCCAAGGTGTGTCAAGACCCAGAGTTCCACAGTTATGTGGCATTTGATAGTTTCAAGATTCAGGGAATGAATGGATGGATACCCTATGTTCACCAATTAGAAAACTTAATATTGTTAAGAAGAGTATTGCCATCTTTGTTAGGGTGGCAAGACTCCCAAACTGATGCAAAGATTTAGCTTTCAGCAAGGGTGCCAAGGCACTTCAGTGGGGGAAAGAATAGTCTTTTCAACACATTGTGCTGGGACAACATGCAGAAGAACGCATCTGAACAACCACCTCACAACAGAAATATACAGAAATTAACTGGAAATGGATCAAAGACTTGATTGTAAGAACTAAAACTGTAGAAGCCTTAGGTGAAAACAAAAGAGCAGATTTTCATGAAGGAATGAACGAATGGCTGAAGGAATGAACAGAGGAAAGCAGAAAAATGGAGGGAGGAAGGGAAGAAGGGAAAAAAAAATGGAGGGAAGAAGGGAGAGAAAGAAAGAGGCACCCAGTGAGCGTGGGAGCAAATTGAGCTCAGTCCCTTGGGCCCTGAGTGTATCCCAGTCCTGGGACAGGCCCAGGGAGCTCCTTTCTGCTCTTTTTCCATCTTCCACTTCTGTGGTCACCTCCCCTTAGAGAGGTGAGTGTCCCCATTCTGCCTCCTCTGGACCAAACACCAACTGCTTCACGAAATCTTCACAGATAAGGAAACTGAGGACCTTAGAGGTTGAATAAGTTGTCAATGATCCCCAATCAGTAAGCGGGGGAGCCAAAAACCACAACTGTAGCCACATGCCATATAACAAGCCAGCCCTTAAGTGGTGGGCACTGAAACTCTATGATCGCTGCAATCCAGGGCAAGCTGACCTGTGGCCCTGGGCCCTCAAGTGCTTCTTGCTTGGCCGTAACTTGCACCTCACTCGGGGTGCCTCGCCAGCACCCATAACCTGTGTTGCAGCCAGGGTAAGTGAAGGGAACAGGTGTGTGTGCACATGGCCTGAGAAGGCTCAGTGGATGTGAGGTGGCACACCCTCAATGTGAGGGGTGGCATTGTCAGGGGTGTCAAGGTTAGCTTTCCGGCTGCACAAAGCAACCTGGTTGGGTGGCGCTGTGAAGGCAACTGGAAGGAGCCAGGGAGTCAGCCAGTCTCAAGTCCTAGCAGGCTGTGCTTCTCTAGTCGCCAGGTGTGATCATGGCAGAGATCATGAACTGGCCCCAAGTGGCAGTAAGTTGACGTGAAGTCTGTCCATGGTCAAGTAACAGCCTAGACAGTGGAAGTGAAGGAGAGCAACAAAGCAACAGGGTATCTAAAGCCACTGCAAAGGGTATTGCAGAAGGGAACGGCATTCACCTCACCTCCGACTCTACCCAAGAAAATACCTTCCCTCCCTCCATTTTTCTGCATTTTTCTGTAAAAGCAAAAGGTAAGCTTCCTAAACAGGATGTGATCCAAGTTATCCTTCTGCCAAACATGAAGACTCCCTACATGCATCCCAAGTATAGATAATCCCCAACAAGAGTCCCAAGGATCTGGCCTCCACATCACTGTTTACCAGCCAAAATGGCAAGGTCCGATGGAGACTGGAAGAAATGACACTAAAGAGAAACCAGGAAAAAGATTGGAGTGGAAGAGTGATTGGCACGTCTCTGATGCCAAGGAGAAAGAAGAAAGGAAACTACACCCCTGGAAAAGCACTCCAGGCCCAGGGCTCCTTCATGGAAGAGGAAGTAGGCCCTTCAGATGGGCTGAAATAGGCCATGCAAATGCACATTCTAAGCTCTGGGATCGGCCTCTGGGGCGGAGAATCTCTATGGCACTACTACTGTTGGTGGCCCTCTACTAGGGAAGTGGGAAGGAAGCCATGCACAAATAGCAACGGGCCATCAGGTGTAATCATTCCAGAAACATGTATGAATTAATTAATTGACTCATCCAGAAAATATCCATTCAGAGACTACTTTCTAGCATGGGAATGAAATGGGGAACATCAAGGCAGGACCTTGCTTTCACAGAGTCGGTGATCTTGCAAGAGAAACACATTGCTTAATTTTAGCCAATCAATATTGATTGATTTTTTGATAATTAAATCATCACAGAATATCAGAAACGAAGCTAACTTCCATGAAAGAAAACAACACACTACTAGAAAAACCAGCATTCAACCAAGGGATGTAGCCAATAGGCTCAGAGAAAGCACTAGAAGGGAATTCGGAAGGGCTGGACTAAGCTAACGTAAAGAAACAAAAAATAGGCACAAGCCCCAAGCAGAGAGGCAGCCAGCACAGCTGCAATGACCTTCACCTGGTGCAGTGGATCTCATTCACCGATAGCAGCAGCAATTCCTCCCACGCTTCTTTGTAATGTGATTTTTTTGCTCCTCCTATCAAAAGGTTATATCTATTTTCCCTCATCTTGGATCTGGGCTGGTCTTATGGCTTGCAGTGATCAACAGAATGCAGAAGAGTGATGTTTTGCACTGTTCAAAACCAGGGCTGTGGAGGTTTTATAGCTTCCAGTTGTGGAGGAGCTGAGAATGAAAGACCTTGGGACCAGGGAGGTCCAGCCCTTGCAGTCACCCTGGCTGAGAACTCAAGCATGTGAGTCAGGCCAGGAGGCACCAGACATTCCCAGACAATGCCGCTGAGAGAAAAGAATCACCCTCCTGACCCCAGCCCAAGCTGCCAAACTCCAGAATTGTGAGCAAATCAATTGTTCTTTTAAGCCATTACATTTGGGCTTATACAAAATTCAGCCAATACACCCAGGATATTCAAAGAACTAAAAGAACAGCCATGTGGCTGGAACTCAGAGGTGGAAGAGAGGAGAGCAGTGTGAAAGGAAAGTCGAGGGGCAGGTGGGGTTACACTAGCAGGGTCTATAAGCCACAGGAAGAAAATGGGTCTTTGTTCTAAATGAGAAGCTGCTGAAGGATGGATTTGGATTCAAAAATATCAAGTGTGAGGAGCATATTAGGAGTGAGGAGATGGGGACAGAGAAAACAGGAGTCTGTCACCCAGAAGGTGACAGGGAAGCAGAACAGACGAAACAGGGATATGGACAGGTTAGAAGATTAAATCATCAGGAAGTTTGTATGTGTTAGGGAACGAGAAGAAGGGTCAAGAATGACTACCAGGTTTCTTGCTTGTTGCAGTTTAATATGCAGTGGTCACATTATTCACTGGGCTGAAAAGCCTACCCAAACCTACCCGGGCCTCTGGAGGAAGAAGGTGTTAGGGTGAATAGAAAGCAAGATGCTGCCTTGGGCTGGATGCTGGTCTTTCTTCCTCACTGTGGGGCACCCAGCTCCACCAGTCTTTCCTTCTGAGGTGCCCCACAGTGAGTCAAGATGACCCTTGATGGCACGTGTCAGTGTTCAGTGTCATGCACAGAGAAAAACTGACATTTGCATTTTTGACTGTCAAACATGAGCTTCTTTGGTTTGGGAGATGTGGACTTTTCTTGCTCTGTGAAAGTTAGTTAATTAAGAAAGATTAATTTATGAAAGTTAATTTTGCTTTGAATCCTCACCTAGCCCAGACCAAGACCAATGTCATGTCCAGGCCCTGCCCAGGATGCTACGTGAGCCGGCCCGGCCTGCTGTCCTTGAGTAGGAGTGCTGGGGAGCAGAGCAAGCTCTTTGGGCCATCACCGGACTTGTTTGAGGGTGCCCCACAGAGAGCAGAAGGGGAGTCAAAGTCACTACTGAATAAGTGTCAGGGAGATCCAAGGTCTGAAAGAGGCTAAGAGATGCTGCAGAATGTTTTGTAGCAAATAATCAAGCAGAACAAGGAGGAGGTGCAAAGTATGGAATAAGTTAACCCACAGGACCACAGGCTGGAGGTCATCAGGTCTGCTCAAGAGGCAGTCTTGGCAGGTTAAGGTGTTTGTTTGTTTGTTTATAAATATATAATGGTTTTATTGAGATACCACCCACAAAATATAAAATTCACTTATTAGGCTATGCAACAACCATCATGACAATCAATTCTAAAACATTTTCATCACCTACCCAGAAACCACAGACCCACTAACAGTCAACCCCCTCCAATATCCACCACCCTCCCCCAGCCCTAGGCAATCACTAATCTACTTTCTGTCTCTATGGATTTGCTGTTTCTGGGCATTTCATGTAGGTGGAATTATGTGATAAGTGGTCCTTTGTGGCTGACTGCTTCCACTTAGCATAATGTTTTCAAGGTTTATCCATGTTGTAGCATGTATAAGCACTTCATTCCTATTTATAACCAAATAAGATTCCATTGGCTAGATGTACTACATTTTGTTTATTTATTAGGTGATAGACATTTGGGTTGTTTTTATTTGGGCTATTATGAGTAATGCTGCTATGAATACACATGTAAAAGTTTTTATATGGATGTAAGTTTTTCATTTCTCTAGGTATATATCCTAGAAGAGGAATGGTTGGGTCACATGTTAATTATCTGTTTTACTTTTGGGAGAACTGCCAGGCTTTAGCAAAGTGGCTACACATTTTATATCCCCTGCAGTGTAATGAGGGTTCTAATTTCTCCATATCCTCCCTAATCCTTGTTATTGTCCATCTTATTCATCATAGCCATCCTAGTGGGTATGAAGTAGCCTGCTGTGTAGTTTTGCTTTGCATTTCCCTGTGGCTAATGATGTTCAGCCTATTTTCATGTGTTTATTGGCTAGTTGTCTATCTTCTTTGGATAAATGTTTAGTCGGATCTTTTGCCCAACTTTTACTTGGGTTGTTTGTCTTTTCTTTATTAGCTAGGGCCTTATGGAAAAAATGAAGTTGGCCTCCAGTGGCCTTTCCCTCCTCACTTTTCATCTCCAAGCACTGACGTGGGCAGGACTGGCATGCCGATGAGCTGATGAGCTATGCTGGCTTGCCCAGACTAACGGTCTCCTGTCCAATGTCCAGGCCTGCGTCTGAAGTGCATGTGTGGCTTGTGCCCTTCAGAGACCTGACTGTCCCTCAGATATGTGTCCTCAGCTTCCTTATACTGCCTTTTCCCACTCTGGCCCTTTCACAGCCACTGTAGGAGACCAGAACATACCATCCCAAAATATGATGCCTCTTTGATATAAGGATTATTTTGAAGCGATTATTTTGATAAACAATAGGACACAGGAAAAGCTCTGACAATGCAGAAGTTCCCCTTGTGTAAGGGAAATGAACATTTACTATGGAATTTCCATTTAAGGGAGTCTCACCTTCTGTACCTGGAAGAGAAGGATGATTCTAAATCACAAGACTCTCATCCACATAGGAGAGAAACACTGATGTAAATCTGCATGGCAAACCTCACTCTTGTTTACTGTACTTTTCCTGGTCCCCATTGCTTAGCAGGTCCTCCACACCGCTCTTCCTTTATTTTACCTGAAGGTGGTACATGAGTCCCAATTCCAAACGACCCCTTTGAGTTACTCATCCCTGAGTTTCTCCCAAGTAGATATGACATACACATGTTAATAAACATCTGTTTGATTTTCTCTTGTTAATCCACCTTTTGTTATAGGGTCCCCAGTGGAGAACCTACAAGGGTAGAGGAAATATTTTTCTCCTCTATGTATACCACCCTCCCCCACAAGGTCTGTGGCTGTTCCAGGGGTAACCATGGGCACCCCATTCATGTCTCTCAACCAAACCTAGCAAAGCAACTCTGCAGTCCTCAGGCTAACCAGTGACGATGCAGCATCCTACTCGGAGTCTTACAGGATGTCACTGTTATCTTCACAAGTCACGCTTAGCTTTTCTCTTATGGGTATAAAAGGGACTACACAGCAGAGCTGACAAGTTTAGAGGGCTCTGTGGCTGGCCTGACAAGCTCAGGGACCAAGAGTAACCACACAGGATAGTCTGATCTACAAATTCTTAATTGGGCAGGTCATGACAGGTAGTTACTTCTGTCTACATCTTCCTAAGCAAAGGTCACCCTTTACCCTAAGTGAGCTCTGCTGTGCATCTAGGATGATGTACTTTGGAAACATGAAAGTAATCTTTTTTTCCAGACCCCACTGGGCACAACTGCAGGCACCAGAACACAGACACAAAGTCATTGTCATCTTGATGCCTGCACAGTATCTCTGTGTGTTGTAAATGTTAATTATCCTGTCCCTACCAATGACAGGAAGTATGTGTTTCCCTATTTTACTTTTTAATCCAGTCCTAAAGATTTCTCCTCTTTACTTTCTCTTGCTTCAACTTACCACCAATGGATTTCATGTAACCTTCCTTACATTTTTCTCGATTCTGATGTATAAAATAACTTGCAACACTGCCATCCTCTGGAGCATATTCTCAATCCACTGAGATCTTGCTTCCTGATATATCCTCAGATTTGGCTCGAATAAGCTCTTATAAAGTTTCTCTATAGATTTGGATTTTCTTTCATTGATGATACAGAAGAATGACAAACACTGAGACTTGAATAGGAGAATTTCAAGGGAGTTAAAACAAGTCAGGTGGCCAGAAAGGGGTACGGGAAATAAAACTTCTCCATGAGGACCTCTAGTCTATGATCAGTAAGCTTTCTCCCCAACCCACATACCTGATGAAACAGGAAATTTTACCGAGGTTCCTCAGGAAAGAAGAAAACATCATTTTGTCTATACAGGTATTTTGTCATGGAGATTTGGAAGTCAAAGAGCCCAGAATTAAATAAAAACTCCGGTACCTTCCAGTGGTTTGTGACCAGCACCTCCTGACATTCAGGATAATAAGGTGTGTGGGGACCACACAGACTCCTGAAGGCCCTGAGGAGACCACCCTCTGGGGAGAGGTGGAGATACCTGGCCTTTGGCTCCAGCATCCTGGCTCACATGACCTCCTTTCAAGCCTGACCACACAGAACCTGGGAGTCCTGCACTGGGGCCTCTCCTCCTCTCTGTCCCCTTAGAGCCCTGTCCCTCTGGGTCTCTCGGATGTCTTCTTCCCAGGGACAGGAATTTTTCCTGGTATCAGATTGAATTGGAGGGGGTGGGATCTGACTCAGAAACCAAATTCACTTTTTACTATGGGTTTGGCACTGTCTCTCGGACAGCTGTCATGAAAGTGAGTTCTGCAATACACAATTTCTGTGATAGATTTTACAAAAATAGCATTTCAGAGTAAAATAAGTTTCAAAGAAGAAAAACGCTTAATTTACCACAATATATCTAAAATACTATCATTTAACATGTCATAATTATACAAGTTATCAACATATTTTAACTGTTCTGTATTAACTCTTCAAAATCCAGTACATACTTTATAGTATATTGCAATTTGAACTAACTACATTTGAAGTGGCTACCATATTGAACACTACAAAGGTAAAGAATAAAGAAGACTAAATCTTTTAGAAATGCAAACAGAGCTTACTTATTCTCTCTCTTTTTTTTTTTTTTTTTTTAGCTTAGGTGAAGTCTGCTATTAACCAAGCAAATGTACATAGGTAGGACTTAGGAAGGATAATTATGAGATGAGATTTTTTTCAGGGACAAGAAATGAAAGAAAATAGACCAAAATATTTCTAATAGCATTTTTGAAGGCAATTAATTAAATGTTATTAGACACTGCCACAGGAGTAGAAGTATTTTTTCTAGTGTAATATTTGTAAAAATATGTATGGGTGTAACTGTATTTGTGCATGTATTTGGTAATAATGCAAATGCTATTACTTAAAAAAGTAATTTTTTAACAAATGAATTAACATAAGCATTTCAAAATAATAAGCAGAAAACTTTGAACTAATACAATTTGAGAGGCTGACAGAAGGCAGTAATTAAGTGGTAAACTGTCTGGGTGTGAAAGAAAAGAAAAAGTACACATTGGTAGTTACAGAATAGACAGGGGGATGTTAAGAATAATAAAAGAAATAGGGAAGCCAAAGAGCTTATGCATGACACATGTACATGAATGAAGGGGGTATTGTTGAAGGAAATGGGAGGTACTGGGGGAAAAATTGGGACAACTGTAATAGCATAATCAATAAAATATATTTAAAAACTAAAAACCTCTAGAATGTTATAAAAAAGTATTTTTGTTTAAAAAAGTAAACAATATAATAAATAATTTTCAACAAAGCTAGCAGCTAGGAAAAGAATTTAAAAGTATATTGATCAAATTGTTGTATATGGTTATCTCTTATTGTCTAGATTACAGAGGAGGCTATTTTCTGTTGTATACAAGGAGTCAATATTATTTCATTGATAATGCTGAAAATTGGAGGAACATATGCTCAAAATTTTACAAATAATGACATAAAATTTTAAAGAACATTTACATTGTTAAAAACAACATTAGAGGAACATTCAACACAGAAATTACATAAATAACCCCATTCAGTAATAGAAGTACAGGCAAATTTTAGCCTGTTGTCTACTGGTAAAATCTGTTCAAAACAACAGTGATTTCTGGCTAAGAAAACATTTCATTTATTACTCCCATCCCACTGATCTTTTCAGAGACTACCTGGTAGCCCACTTCCTTTGTACATTCCCTTACATATCACCCTCCTGAAAAATCAGGGCTCCCAGAGATGCCCTGGCCATCAGCATGGCACCCCACCCTCCCACCCCCACCATCCTGGAGATGGTGAGCTGGCTTTTCCCAGTTTAAATGCACATTCTATTCCACGAAATTGGATGGGCATATAATGGCTTTGCTCCTAAAGTCCTTTCGTGAGAATTCAATTTCAATCTTCTGCTTTATTTATTACTGTTTCTCACAAATAGGATTTACAAATATAGACCTCAAGACATATCTCAATTTAACTACCACAGTGACAAGAACTCCTAAATACCTGGATTCTATTGCCAGTCGATGTAAGTCATTTCTCTTAATACCAGATGAGGAATTAAAATGAAGCTTGTAAATGACATGTGATTCAGAGGAGGAAAGAAATGCACCTTGAAAGCAGCTTGATTTATTGAGCACGGAAGAGGTGTTGGAAGAGCTTGTTTCTTTTTTTTTTTTCCTGATTTTTGTTGCTATTGCTTATGCACTTAAAAGTATAGTATTGGGAGAAAATAATATAGGGTCTATGACCACCCATTTAAATGTACCCCAACCTTATAGCATATTATTGTCAGAGAGGGCCTGGACTTCTATGTCAGAAAAACAGTTGCAAGTAGCCACATGAGGCACATTTAGGTCAATGAGCTCTGTCTTCCCCCGCACTTGTTTGCCTTCTTTTCTCTTTCCCTCCACTCCCCCTTTACCCGACACGTACATATTCCCTGCTTCAGTTTTCTCTGACCCTGTTTCTGTCCTCCTATCTTTACCCTGTCCTTCCTTTGGACGGTGCCTCTTTTTGCAAAAGCAGCTCCAAGTAGGTAGGTATTAATCATGTTGTCCTTCCTTGCACCCCACCTGACTGATGCCTTTAACTTGTAAGTAATGTACCTGCCTAAGTCATTCAATTCAATACCATACATGTTTACTAAGACCAGAGCGTAGAGCTAAGTGCTGCCAGGGACATAAAGATAATTTAGAGAGGGATCCTACACCGACCCTTTGTCTTTCCTTAGAGCTTAAAATTGGAATGCTAGGAAACCGTTGAAGATTGCTTTAAAGCCTTGGTACGAAAGCAGCAAGAAGAGGGGCCTTTGTTCCTCTATGTGTGCACCCATGTTTTACTATCATTTAGCCTGCATTTTGTCTGAGATTAAAGAGGAGTTGGTAGGGTGCATTACAGATAAACCATGTTTAACCACCGGAGCACAAGAAATATTTAATTGTGTTTTTAACACCAAAGGGCCAGAGCTTTGTGATCTGGAAGGAAACTGGAATGTCCATGTCCTTCAGAGTCACCAGGGACCAGAAGGCATCCAGAGATAAGGCATCCAGAGGGTCACAAAGCTCTAGTGTCTGAGTTCCTTCACTGGTACCACCTTGGTCAGGCTAAATGAAAGGCCTTACTAATGATCACTCCCAGAAATCTGCAGCAGGAGACAGTGGCTGTAGGGTTGCCAGTAGTTTGGGACAAGGACTAGGGTAAGTCAGGATCAATCAGCCTGTTATAGATCCACCAGCAGAAACATCTGTCCATTGGCCATCATCTAATAATGACCTTCCATTCACTAGAATGCCGCCAAGAGGGCCCCGCTGGGACTTGCGTTGGAGAGAACCTTGGATGGCTACTTATTTAACCCTTCTCTCTGAGACCCAGTCTCCCTCTTATTAGGGATAGAGATGTGAAGGACCCTCACTCAGGGTCACAAAGCTTGGATTTAGAAGGTGCATACCAAAATCTGGATCAGTGGAGACCTCCTGATCGAGGCAGAACTTGAGAAGCCTCATGCAACACGCAGTCAAGTTCAGGCACCCAAGTCTAGGATCTTAGGCTAAGACAGAGCCAATGGCAGTGGGAGAGCTGGGAAACTGAGAGAGAGGCACAGTGGTGAGAGCTGGTGAAGGAAGGGCAGGGACCACCTTTGCAGTCACAAGACATGGGCATGAGGAGCTTGCATGGTACCTCCTAGAATGGAGTACCAATGTCCTGGGAGCTCACCGGCTCTATGCTTCCCACGAGCAATCTCTGAGCAACTGTAAAGTATGCAATCATGAAAAGTAGTGCTACATTGGAAGCACTGGGCTCACATCCGGTTCTGTTACATAGCAGCCTGGCTACTCTCATCCATGAGCTTTGGTTTCTCAGGCATGAAGTGCAGCTGATAACTCAGAGTACCTGATCCAAGGACAGTTGTGAGAAAGGAACAGGGTAATGTATGTAAAACTCTTTAGCATGGTCACTCACAGTATATGCTGAAGGAAAAAACAGGCTAGCTATTATTTGTTGACCATGAGTGCAGCTGTGGAGTTGTGTCTTGAGCATTGATGACACAGTGACTTCTTGTGGTGCCCATGGGAGGGGCAGGTTGGAGATGGCCTGATGACTGTCACGAGAGTGAGGCCTGATGGTTCCGGAGGGTTTCGCTGTCCAGGTACCATGAGTCCCTTTGTGCACATTCTGGTTTTGGCCCATGGCAGAGACCTGCTACTGGAGAGAGGCTCTCTGGTGGGCTGCACCCCAATATGCCTGGCTGGGCAGCCCTGCAGCCCTCTTGTTCTCCCCCAGAGGGTCACACCAGAGGGTCACGCCAGAGGACTTCCTAGAATGGAACTGCCAATAAAGTGGTGCTGGGCATTCACAGAGGCTCAGAGACTAAGTGACATCACTTAGGAGAAACTCAGAGGGACCACTCACAAGTCCATGGTGACATGAGGATGGTCCTGCAACTGTGACCATAGATACCTCCTGTAAGGGTCAGACAGGGGGTGAGGTGCTTACAGAAAAAGGAGGTGTGGGTTTCCAGGCTTGTCCCTGTTCAGCTGCCCTAATCTGGAGTCTAAGTGGACAGTCAGTCCACTAGGGTAGAGGTGGAAAAGCATCAACAGAAGACATGAGGAATTGTCACACATGCTCTTTCTCTCCAGTTCCTGTCACCATCTGTAAGTAGCAGATTTGGACATCCCCATCAGAATGGCTTCACCATCCACACTGGCCTTTGCAGAAAGGAATCATGAAGAAGCCTTGTCCAGGTGTAGGAAGGTTTTCATTTCTCCTGCAGCCAAGATGAGGTACATGATCACTTTCCTTCTCCTATGAACTACTACCCAAAGGGAACCGCACTGATAAGTAAACACACACTCAAGTTCCCAGGCTCAGAAGAAAGAGAGTGAGAAAAATAAGTATAAGTTAAACTGAAACAGAAGGTGAGTCCACCTCCCATTCCACTCAACCAACAGGTATAAAGTCACCCAAATAACCACAAGGAAGGCTACCTGCCAACCATAAATATCTACAATGGGTTTTTACTAAACTTCCAGTTAAATCACTAAGGTTTGGAGGTTTGCTCATTCCAGTGGCCAGAGTGACTTACCCCAGGTACTCTCCATCCTGTATTTTGACTTTTAAGTGTATAGAATTTTAAAACGCATACAGGAACCCCATGCTTTGGATGCATTAGATGTCCTGAAGCAAGTGGCCTCTCTGAGGTTCATTCCAGTCCAGTAATCTTATTTCTGTTTCGCTTTCAGAAAACAATTCATCCCAATCTTACATGGGGGCAAGATATTGCACCTGGATATTGATATGTCACTTATACGTCCCATCTTATTCTATTCTCTGCCCTGCTTGGGGTCAACTTCATGTTTTGGAAATTGCTGGAATAGTAGGCAGCAGCAGAGCTGATAAAAGAGAACTGGTCTTTTAAATTTTTAAACAGTTCTTTCTGGCGCTGCTTTGTTCGTGCTGTCTTAACACCACCTGACATCTCTTCCAGGCCTGCGGTCTATTTGAACAATGCTAAAATGTCATCTCCTACCTGCTGATTTCTGCTGCCGCAAGGGCTGGCAGCCTGGCTCCCGAAAAAGCCTGTGAGGTGAAATGCTTGTGCATGCCACCCATTCACAGGGAACACGGTCAAAAAGAGAGCCAGCTTGTCCAAAATATGTCTATTCACTGTCTAGGTCAGAGAAAACACAGGAAAGACATTGTATTATCTTGAACGCAAGCTCCTTTTTTCCTTTTGTAAAAACCCTGGGGCTTGTGGGGTTGGGTTCGCTAGTTCTTAAAATGGCAGTGAGTAGCATTGATCTTGAAAGAGTGAAGAACCATCAGTTTAGGGCCCCTTCAGAGGCCACCCCAGGCCTTTGTCCTGGAGAATTTGAAGCACAATCCAACCTGTGATTGAATTTTATTATGTCTGATGTTCCAAACAGATGCCATGTGCTCCTGTATTTTCTGGCCACTGCTGCATCCTGCAAGAAGAGAAGTGCTTGGCGGGGAGAAAGAAATCATGTCTGTTGGGGGTTCAAATGTGTGTTTCCCAAGTTCATATATTGAAGTCTTAACCCCCAGCTCTGTAGAATGTGACTGCTGTACTTAGGGCCTTTAAAGAAGGAATTAAGGTTGACTGAGGTCATTGGGGTTGGCCCTAACCAATATGACTAGTGTCCTTATAAGAGGAGATTAGGACAGAGATACACGCAGAGGGAAGACCAAGCGAGGACACAGAAAGAAGGTGGCCATCTGCAAGCAAAGGAGTGAGGTGTCAGAGAAAACCAAATCTGATCTTGGACTTCCAGCCTCCAGAACTGTGAGAAAATAAATTTCCTTTGTTTAAGCCACGCAGCCCTAGCTGACAAATGCAATATATCCTTCCTACCTATTCTCAATTTCACAACAGAACACCACCTAGCTAAGCCTGACCAGAAAAAGGTTTTAGAGAATCTAGAAGAGGGTCTATAAAGAGAAACCTTCCTTCAAAGGATTTAATCTTGAAGGACTTGAGACTGTCAGTTGCTCATGAAACTACAGCACCTTCTGTTATTATCTTGGAGACTCACTTTAGAAAAAAAAAAACATTCTAAATTTCCTCTCAGAAAGAGAAGGGATTTGAAGATGCTTCCATATGGAGAAAAAATATATAGTTTCTGGCCAGCAGACAGACAGGGGCTTCTTTGGCAAATTGGGACACTTTGTTCCATGCAAAGAGTGGGATCAGCCAGAAGCAATGCTGTACTCTGAAGGTCGCAGAAGGGGCATCTGCAGACAGCCCCATACTCCTGGTGATGTGGGAGCCCCATCCTCTGGGGCAGGGCATAGCTGATGTGGGGGACCTTGGGGGCAGCTGCTCTAACCTAGCTGTGCCGTAACCTGCAGGAGAAATGCCCAAGTCAGCTCTGGAAGACAGCCTTGCTGTCTGTCATTCTTTAACCACTGCTTCCCTTATCAGCCACAGAACTGCCACTGGCTCACAAGCAAGAACATCATCATAGTGGCAACTGAGAATTACTATGTGTCAGTCACACTGCAAAGTGCTCTATGATATTTTATTACATTCTCACAACAGGCCTGTGAGGCAGGGCCTCCCCCAGTTACAGATGAGAAAGCTGAGGCTCAGGGAGACCTGACCACATCCCAGGGACACACCCATTAAGTGAGGGGCCCAGAGACCAAATTGACTCCTTAACCTCTGCACTGCTCCCCACCACACATACTTCCAGAAGTCTCTCTATCATGGAGCTTCTCTGCAGTGGCACTAACACACCAATTCTAAGGTTGTGGTTATTGGGATATAGATGATCTAAGCCAGTTTTCTCTGACCTGGGTTCACTGCATCCCCATCACCTGGGGAGCTTTTGAAAAACACACACATCCCAGGTTCCAGTCCCTGAGGGCCTGATTTCTCAGGTTTGGGGAGGGGCCTGGACATCTGCATTTTAATGGGCTTAGGGAGTCTTCTTGTCCGGGATTAGGCACAGGTCCTTACTCATTTGTGCCAAGGACATCTTCTCATAAAGAAAATGCTTCAAATATAACAGAATTAGAGGAATATGTCAAAATCCAGTCATCAAATTTGTAAAAACTTATGATAGAGTGACATATACTTCTTTAACACATCAGATAACCAGATCTAAGGTGGGTTTAATAGCTATCATAAATTTGAAAGTCAACGGGAGGATACTTCAGTATATTTCATGATATGCACAAGAACTAGGATGTGATGTATGTGTCTATGTGATTGATTAGCGGAAACAAAGGTGCAGGTAAGGCTAGTGGTGCAGAGATCCACAGCCTACATTCATAATAGAAGCAATGTCTAATAGCAGTGAAGATTAATGTGAATATTGGCATGCATTTTTATAATCCTGACGAAGTTTACAGACCCCTTGATTGTATCACAGACTCCTTGCAGAGGCAGGGACCCTTGTTTGGGGACTATGGCTAGCTATAACATTTTTTCAAAACTTTAAAATATGGATTTCAAGAGATATTTTTCATGTCTCCACAAACAGGTTACCCAAGATGTAAAACTAAGCCAAAAAAGGTGCTTGATTTTCATTGGCAATGTGAAGTCTACATGGATATTTCAATCTTTTCTCCCAGGCAAAGGGACTATATTAAATGATTGATTTGAAAATTATGCACCACTAGTGGAATGGTAACCATAAAAAAATCACAGTTATGCAAATCTCATGGGGGGGAAATGTTGCATGATTTATCTTTTTGTCAGCCTTTTAGCGATGAAAGCTATTTTTTCCCCATTGCTTTGTTTTGCACTTATCTTAATTTTCTAAATAACATGGTTTTCAGGGTGTGAGAAATGATTATCCTTATTCAGAGTAAATGGTGCTGAAGATATATTCATGAAAAAGGCTGTGTTCTTCCTGTAATCAACCACCATCTCCTTGGCCTTGCTTGGCGAGATGACCCGAAGGTTTAGTTGGATAAAGCAATAATGAAAAGCCCCGCACTGCAACTAAGAACAATGCAGTCTGAGCACCAGCAAGTTTGCTGTACTTAGCTTTTCAATATATACCAGGGTAATAGGATTTGTGCGTGCTCACGAAGCATTTAATAGCTGGAAGCATTTCTTGCTGGCCACTTGCAGTAGTGTGCTACTGTGCAGGCGACTTGCATGCTTCCCAGGCCACTCACTAGAATTCATCTCCACGGCAGAGGTAACAGGGAGGTCAGTGTCTCCTGCTGGAGTGAGCTGAGCCATCCCCAAGGCCCTCCTGGGGGAGGGTTAGAGAAACCAGCCTGTTGAGGCTGATGGATAGCTGTCATATCCAGGTCACAGGTGGGCACAGCCCAGATCACCAGGGAGAAAGTGGAGTCTTTCTCCCCAGTATGCGAGTTGGAGGTGAGGGTGCAGCTCACTCAGGTACAGGCTCGTCCACAGAAGGGTCTTACCAAAGAGCTCTGTGTCATTTGAGTCTCCTCATATCTTTGTTCTGTTCCTTTTCAAGCAATGTTCATCCCTCACACAGCATCATGGACCAGAATCCAGACTGTCAGGCCTCACTTAGACACTGGGGGCAGTGCCCCAATCTGAGCATTAAAAGGTCTGCTTCGTTATTCCCATCTCAGATTTACCCACCACCTCACTCCCCCACCATCCCTACTAGGCTTCCTGTCCATTCTAACCTCAGTGACTGTCCACTCTGTGCCCACACCAGGACTGTGCTCTCTTGTCCTCTTTGTCCAAATCCCACTCACCTTTCAAGGCCCAGGGACCCTCCTAGACAGCATTTTCCTAACCCTCCAAGGAAAGCACAGCCCCCTTTCCTCATCTATTACGACACATCATACTTGTGCCTCTATTTCACAGATGGAGCAGATGGCCTAAAATGCTGGCTATGCACGGGGACATTGTGGGTGATTCTAATTCATGAGCTGCAGATCGAGCCAGCACTCAGAAATGTCCCAACTCTCCCATCTCCGCTGACCCTCACCCTCCACAGCAACCACCTGTTCCCACAGTTATACCCCAGCCACTCTGACCTCAGACTCCTTTTCTTCCCCGATGATCCTCTCATTCATTTACCCACCTGCTCAGGAGAGTCTCAGGCTACATAGTGACTGTCATACTATAAAAAATCATAATAATAATAACAAAATAATACAAGCTAACAGTTAACTGTGTTTTAAATGCTTTATATTTACTAATTCACTCACATAATGAGATAATCGCATAATCACATTATGGGAAATGTGCTAATATTCTCCCCATTTCAGATACAAGGAAATGAAGGAAAAGCCAGTTTAAGCAAATTGCCCAAAGACACTCAGTGTCCTATGTTATCTTGGGTTCTGTATCTGTTTGGTGGCCCTTAACTACCAAACTAAGGGCCAGAGGGATTTACACCTCCCCTGCGATCCAGAGCTCACACTCTGAACTGTCTCCTTATTGAACTCACACTCCAAGCCAATGTTCCCCTGCCCTGAATCATGCAGGGTCAGGACCTGGCAAGTGGGTGCTTGACGAGCATGCTAGAAGCATTCAAACCAGTTGTTCCTGAGCTGTTCACCTGTCCTGCTCTGCCTTCCCTGCAGATACCCTTAGGTGTTTTCCTTGTTCCTCTGCCTCCTCCCCTAAACCTGGCATTTCCCCTGTGGCCCTGCACCATGTGGCACACCTCTCATTTTTAGGGGAGCTGCGAGGAACATTAAGCTTTGTTTTCAATGGCATTGACCTCTGTGGGTTATCACTCAGCCGTCTTTATAAATGAAGACCCAGGCACAAAGCACCCAGCCAGGCAGTGGCTGAGCAGGGATTTGAACCCTGGCAGCCTGCATGTGCTGCCCTCCTGCTTTGCTATGCTCAGCTCTTCCTTCCTCTTCCACTGGCAGCCCATTCTCCATCACGTTCACTACTTCTGCCCCTCTCTCAGCATCACTGCCCTTCTACTGCACTCTTGGTGAAGCCACAAGGTTGAATCGGACCAAGTCTAAGTGTGTGGGTTCAGAACCAATATCCAAGCTGCTCAATCAACTGGAAAAAATCTTGTAAGTATTAGTTGTCACCATAAATGCCTGTCTCCAAAACTTGAGAGGGCCCTTCATATGCTTGAGTATCCCTGGGAAGCTCCCTCTTTGATCCTCATTGAAGCTTTCCTGGTCTTGCTTTTCTCCTCAAGTCTCCAATCATAACTGAGCAGGTCTGCCTTCCAGCTGCTACGAAAACCAGCACTCTGGAGGCAGGTGCCAGTGTAGAGGAAAGTGATTCATTTTCAGGGGCCAACTATGTGAAAGCTGGGGGACTCATGTCTCAAAGCCCACCTGCCCATAGCAGTGCAGGCAGAGGTTTCTACAAGGAGGGAGAGGGGAACCGAACAAAGAGAGAGGGGGTTGCAAAGTTCTCTACACGCAGGCGAGCACAGTCTATTCCGGTAAGACAAATGGTGGGCTGTGTGCATCATCCTGGCTCCATGGCTGAAGGTCAGCAAATCTTCTGGAGCTGGGACACCTCAAGTTCAGAGCCTGTATCTTTTGTAGTTCCTGCGATTCTAATACAAACGTGCTGTTCATCCGCAAGGTACATATTAGTCAGAGTCAGCTCTTACAGAAACAATCTCAAAAATAGCGGGGTGAGTTACAGTTTCCCGTTGTTACAATTTCCCCCTATTTTACCACCACTGTCACCTTCAGCTGATGGCATGGCCTGCAGGTGCCCAAGCAGAGAGAAGCTCCCAGCTGGGAAGTGATTCGGCACCCCGTCACCCAGCCAGCTGGCCTCTAAACTGGCCAGCTCCCACCTGCCTCCAGTTACGGGGGACAGGGGGAGATGCAGTCTCCCTACTGTGATGGATGCACCTTGCTTCTAAACCCAAAGGTGTTTGTAACCCCTTTATGACTGCAGTTCTCAGCCCCATTGGCCCATTCCATTCACTCATCTATTAAGTAGCTACTATATATTAGGCAGGTGCCAGTGAAAAAAAATGGAAGATCCCTGCTCCATGGAAATGATATTTTAGGAAGGACAGATAGATATTTAATAATCTATGTAGTAACTAAGAAACTGTGTAGTACTTTGGAAGGTGGTAAGTCTACAGAGAAAAGTAAGTAGTGTGGAGGATGCTGTAGGGCTGGGGAATGGGCAGAGGGAGGGAGATGTGGTCTAGTTTGAGATGAAGCCAGTTCCCGGAGGGTCTGCTGGGACTGAACAGACTTTAGCTTTTATCCTGAGTGAACTGGGGAGCCATTGAAGGTTTTAGAGTGGAGGAGTGATTTAAGGATTAAGAGCATCAGTCTGACTGCTACCTGTGAAGAGGCCCCTGTAGGGATCCAGGCAAGGGTGAAGGAATTAGGTGAGAGGGAGTAGGGAAGTGGTAGAACATGGCTGGATTCTTGGAACTCTTGCCTTCCTTGCCTCTCCCTTGGCTCTTTCTGACATGCTAGCTGCTCTTCACCAGCCCCCCTCGACTTTACAAGTCGGGGCTCCACAGGGCTCCTCTGGCAAGCTCTCTGGCCTGCTGTCATTTGTGCGCCAGGGATGGGTCTCCGGACCTGTAAATCCAGCAGTCTACTCATCCCTCTGGGTGGGTGGCAGAGGTCCAACCCTTAGGTCACACTCACCATACATCTGTGCACCCATCTTGGTGGGTGGCAGCCAGGACCTTACCCACTTGTCCACAGAAGAAACCTGGGAAGCGTCACTCCCTTTTAATATCAAAGCCAGCGGATCACCAGGATTTGATCTCTCCTCTGAAATGGTTTTAGGAACATATCTGCTTCTTTCTAACCCTGCAGCCACTTCCCTAATCCATCATCTTCCTGGGAGGATGGTGGCGGCCTTCTAACACACCTTGGCTGGAGTGAGCTTGCTAAAGGACAAATCGCACCTGGGAACCATCCCCACCCTTTCATCTTCAGTGGCCCTGCTGATCTGCCCCCATCTCCCTCACTGACCCCTCAGGATCCAGGCACAGTGAGAGCCTCTCTGTCCGCCCAGAAGCACCCTCTCTGGCCCACGGCCCTGCTATTTGCTATGCATCTAAGGACAACACACCTCACCAGCTTCCACCTCTGCCCCTCATCCGCAGGCCCTAGCTCCATGTCACAGTCTCCAGAAGCTGCCCTAGCCCTCGGTTACAGCTGGGAGCCACAGACACATCCTTTACTTCCCCAGCCAGAGCCTGCTCCTTCAGCCTGCTGTTGACTTGTCTGTGGCTCTGTCATGGGGTCAGGTGACTGAGAACTGCCCCCTGCTCTACCTCTGATTTCCTCCTCAGAATCACAGCACAAAGGATGTCTCAGACATTGTCAATAGGGTCAGGCTTCTCAGGAAGTCTGCTCCCTGTGTCTATCTCGGGATCCTTAAGGCCTGACAAGTGACACTGAGAGGTCCTTTATGACCATGACCATGACCATGACCATTGTTGGGAGAGTGACAATTACATCTTCAATGTGCAAGGCCCAGGACTAGGTACTTTGTCAGTTACTTCATTTAATTTTCAGTTATCCTATCAAGTTAATTTTATCATTTTCACTTTATAAATGAAATTCCAAAGCTATGATTGTCAATTGAGTTCCATGTCATCCTCCTTCCATGACAGAGTCCTGGAAATACATAGAAAATAATTTTTTCCAATAATTATCTCTTATCCTCTTACCTCACTCCCAAATTTTTCAAATCCCCTTTCTTGAATACATTCTTTTTTTTTTTAAGGATTTTTGTTTTATTATTTTTAGAAAGAGGGGAAGAGAGAGAGGCAGAGAGGGAGAGAGACATCAATGTATGGTTGCTTTTCACCTGCCTCCAGCCACAGACCTGGCTAGAGACCTAGCTTGCAACCTAGTTATGTTGCCCTGGCTGGGAATTGAACCTGTGACCTTTGGGTTTACAGGCCGGCACCTTATCCACTGTGCTACCAGCCAGGGCTTGAATATGTTCTATTTCTATCATATACAGCTTTTAGTTTCATGGTCTACGAACAATGGTATAAAGAAATGCAGTCTCTGATTTGCCTTCTCGCTCCTCTGTGCTTTATGAGGAAGGTTGGCCTTGTGGCATCCAGTAGTGGCGAGGCCTCCCAGGGCCGGGCACCACCTGCCCTCTAGCCCAGCCTCCAGAGCGGGTTCTACTGGGGCAATAGGCCTCTCTGTCAGTGGCCACTGACGTGGCTCCCCTCTGGCCGGCCTAGCTTCCTTCTACTTTTTCACATAAAGTGGCCCAAATTGGTCATGCAAAATAGCTAGCTGGCCAGTAGATGTCAACCCACAGAGCTCCAGGGCAGAAAGTGGGCCTGCAACCCACTCCTACTCCTGGGACGGCTGCTGGGCCCTCACACAGGGCAGGAAATGGACCCTGTCGGAAATAGCCTTTGAGGGAGAAAACAAAATTTTGTGAAACAAAGCTACTTGTTTATACACGAGGAATGCACATTGGAAGGTTGAAGATACCCGAGTCCAGGAGCTTCAGTGACTGCCCAGGACAGCCCACCAGAGGAAGCATGAAGAGGGTAAGTGCCACAGGAGCAGAGACATCGGCACGCACCCCTGCCTGCAGCCATGAAATGTAATGAGGTGCCGGTGCTGGGAGTGCGGCCGCAGGGGTAGGCACACCTAGGTCTGCGGGCAGGTGCAGAAATTGCACAGGGCTCTCAGGGAAGACCTGCCCCTCCGGACAGCCACCCTGGCTCATGCCTCCTTGCCCACTGCCCAAGGCATCACACCCCTGGGGAGCTTGTTCTCTCTTCTAAGACCTCTGTTAAAACATATTCACTTGAAGGGGATGGGTTATTCCTAGGGGCACAATTCTGGGAGAGTCTAGGATTAGGGTGGGGTCTAGACCAGGGCAGGGACTAGAACTGGGGGGAGCCTACGACTGGATGGAGCCTGGGACTGGGGTGGGGTCTAGGACCAGGTTGGTGGGCCTGGCAGCCCCAGACGTAGGCATGGAGTGGAAGGAACCTTCTCAGGGAGAGCTCCACAGGCTGCCATCCTCCCAGTCCTTGAGGTGGCTGAGCACAGGGCTCCGTTTGAGTGAACAGTAAGACTGGGCATTTGCCTTGGGTCCTTTCCTGCACATGCTAATTAAGCCCTGGATTTGCCATCAGCTGGCTTGCCTCGAATATGATTCCCTTCCTCTCTGGTACTTTCAGAGGAGCGATTAACCAGCAACCAGATTTCAAGAACAAATTCAACTAGACAAATGCTACAAGCAACCTCTCCAGGGCCTTCAGAGAGCAATGAGGCGTGTTACATGAAGATTAGCAGAGAGAACAGCCAATCCCCCTAAATAAATAAATAATGAGGCAGCACACACAGAGAGCACATTCATTTCCTCCCTGTAGGGGAAAGCACTTTTCTCCCGGCTCCAGTGGATTCTGGGGGTGCCCTCCCCAAATGCATCTGCAGACTGCAGGACTATCCTGGCCCTCCGAACAAACTGTTCATCCTTGGTCTGTCCTTTATAAAGTGTCAGGGCAGGCAGGCCATGCTTCTAAGGTCCCTTCCTGTGATTTTATGATGCAAGTCTCCCACCTTGCCAAAGCTTCACTGAGGGAAACCTCCCCAGCTCAGAGGGAGGCCAGTGAGGCACTTCTCTGCCCACAGCATTTACGGGGCACCATAAGAACTTAGGAATCAAGGTAAGTATTACCACGCAAGATTTTAAAAATCAAAAATACTGCTAAAAAAGCCACAATGACCCCTGGCTGGTAGCACAGTGGATAAGGTGCCGGCCTGCGAACTCAAAGGTCACAGGTTCGATTCCCCAGCCAGGGCACATAACCAGGTTGCAAGCCAGGTCTCCAGCCAGGTCTGTGGCTGGAGGCAGGTGAAAAGCAACCATACATTGATGTCTCTCTCCCTCTCTGCCTCTCTCTCTTCCCCTCTTTCTAGAAATGATGAAATAAAATCTTTAAAATATATATATATATATATATATATATATATATATATATATATATATATATTTTAAAAAAGCCACAATGAGCAAGATGTCAAAATTTTAAATAAAGATAGGCTCCCACCCTGGCCATGCACAGTTTACCTTGCGCACCTCCCCCCGCCCGCCCCCCCCTCCCGGTTCTGGCTCCAGAACTTGGGCATCTATGAGACGGTGTTAGTTTCTGGATCCTCACTGCCCCTCCTTGCTCTCCACACTCCAGCCATATTTCCCATGTCTAGGAAGGTGCCAGGTTCTCTCCTCACCCCCTTATCCCCAGCACACTCAGATGCACAGATGCATTCGGTGTGGCTAATGGTGTTTGTCCTTCCAAGCTAAGATTCTCTTCATCCTAAGCCTGGATGGAGTCTCTTTAGGAACTCTCTCACCCCTCAGAGCACCCAACACTGACTCTTCTTTCCAAGGGCTGAGACTGGATCTTATTCAATATTCGAACCCCAGCAGCTGGCAAGAGAACCCCATACATATCAGAGGGATAAATAAGTGCATAGGCGACTCTGATTTCGGGTGGCTCCCAGTGCCACAAGAGGTTTCAGGGGACCTCACTTCCTGTGCCAGGAGCTCACGTTTGCAGAAACACCTGTACCGTGGTGGGAGAGCTGGGCTGACAGACACCCCTCCTTATTTAGATCCATAACAGTCCTCCTTGTAAAGGCATCTCTTTGAAGAAAGGTATCATGGCCCCAGTCTTATTTTCTTTCTCTCTTCAGGCTAAATACCTCTGGATGCTTTAAAGGATCCCCATTTGCTGTAGCTCTTGGGCCTGGCCAAGGTTGTGAGGGTTACTTCAGGTCCACAAAGACAGACTGGTAATTGACTAGTCTCTTTCTTCCTCCGCTTGCCAGCTGCTTCAAGCACCTACACTTACTTGCCCGTCTGAGTTGATGCCACCTGGCGATCCCTCACCAGGATTACCATCACCTTAACTGCCTTGCTGAGCCCTCGTTTCTCCTCCTGTCCCACGACAGTAGAATCCCCCTAGAGCCTTGAGGGGTCCTTTTAGGACATGAGTTCCACATGTCACTCCTCTGCTCAAAACCCTCCATGCCTCCCGCCTCACTCGAGTACACACCCCAAATCCAAACGATGGACAATGGGGCCGTTCTCCTCAGTCCTGTCATCTCCTCTCACCCTTAAACCCTTGCTCGAGCTATTCCAGTCACACTGATGCCCTGCTGTTCCTCAGCTGGGCCAAACTTGTTTCAGCCTCAGGGCCTTTGCACTTGCTATTCCTACTGTATGGGATAGTCTTCTTCTAGAAATTCGCATGGCATGTCCCTTTACTTCATTCAGGTCTGTTTAAATACTTCCTTATCCCCCAAACACTCTGAGTCTACACTATTCTAAACAATCTTTCCCTCAACCCCCAGCCTCTGTCCCCTTACTTCATGATAAATATTTATTTGTTTATTGTCCTCTCTCTACAAGGGAGGGGATATGTCTATTTTGTTCACTGCTACATTCCCAGTGCCAGAACAGGGCCTGATACATAGAAAGTTCTCAAGGACTACCTGTTGAATGAATAAATGAATTAGAGAACCTGCTCCTGATTTTACAGTCCCAGTATCAACAAATAGTATTCTTAGGTATGATTTCAGCAATGTAACCTATGTCAGATTTTCTTTCTTTCTCTCTCTCTCCCTCCCTCCCTCTCTCCCTTCCTTCC
This sequence comes from Noctilio leporinus, assembly GCA_004026585.1. Lineage (NCBI taxonomy): Eukaryota > Metazoa > Chordata > Mammalia > Chiroptera > Noctilionidae > Noctilio > Noctilio leporinus. The sequence goes on from PVIW01003922.1 coordinate 73,747, forward strand.
TTCCCTCTTTCCTTGCTTTCCTCCTTCTTAATCCTCACCGGGGGATAAGTTTATTGAATTGAGAAAAAGAAACAGAAGCATTGGTGTGTGAGAGAAACATCAATAGGGTGCCCTGACTTGGAATTGAACCCAAGACTCTAACTAGCCAAGCCACTTGGCCAGGGCTGCTTTATTTCCTTACATCTGAAGTACCACCCCTCCCCTGAGTCCTCCATCTCAAACTCCAAGATTTCAGGATTGCATTGGAATACCCAAATATTTTGTCGTTGCCATTTTCCACTCTTGCTGAGTTGAGTCCCTGGCCTATCTTTTTCAGTGTTGCCCTGGTATTTTGAGAAGAGCACGTCCTACGTGTTTGCAAGGGCCAATGAGATAACTCTCTGGGTACATTTTCACTTGCTAGTTCAATTTCTACTCCATACAAACACTGGTGAAATTGCCCACTCAATATGTGCCAATCCTAACAAAACTCAATGATATTCTAGTCCCGAATGGTTTTGGCCAGCACAGGTCATCCGGTGGAAGCTCACAGTAAGTCCACAAATGGGATTCCAGTGCAGAGCTGGTCTGACTTGGATAGTTGGGGAAGGGAGGGCCAGACGGCACTGCAGAGTTGTCAGTGCGTTAGGAGAATGCCCAGCACCTCGTCCTCACAGGATGTCTTTGGTTCACCCTCTGCTCCTCTGGTAGGGTGCTCTGTCAAGGAAAGGGTTTGGCTCTGCCCCAGCTCCCTGGGCTCTCCGTCACTCTGGGTGGTGACTCCCCTATATGTCTGACAGACCAGTGGAACTGGAGGTCAGCGCACAGTCAGGAATCCATAAACATAGCTGCCTGAGTGAATGAGTGCATGAGAATAGGGAGGCTTTCAATGGACATATGAGAAACCATCCCCTCAAACTCTTCAGACAATGTCTTGAGTTTGTTCAGTACTTGGGGAAGGGTCCGTCAGTGCCATGAGACTCTCAGAGTGGCCACTGACCCAAAAATGTTAAGGGCCACTTGGTTAGAACAGGGTTTGAATGTGACCCACAGGGCTGAGGCTCCTGTTTCTGCCTGAGGTAGTGTGCTCCTCCTTCCTGCCTGGCGACCTTCCTCCTCTGGCCCTCGCCCTCTGCTGGCCTTACCTTGCTGTCGCCACCTTCACAGCTGCCACGTGATTCCCCAACGGTGCCTCTGACCAGGCTGTTTCCTCTGTTGAAACATTCTTCCCACCTTCCCCGCCAGCCAACTCCCATGGTGTTTCTAGACCCTCCAGGGGTGTTCTCCAAGCCCCAACACCCCCAGTCAGGACCACCTAATCTGTGGCCTAAAGATTGCTCCCTGTCCTCTGGCAGTCTGCAGAAGAGATTCACAGGGAAATTGGCAGTAAACTTTAAAAGCAATTTGACTGAGCAATTTTGTGTCAGTTGAATCTAATAATAAAATCTTGGGGCATGCGTTCTTTCTTGTCTCCCCATTTATTTTCCAGTAATTCCTTTTTATTGTATTTTATAAAAGCACCAATCTGTGATAGACTGGAAGTAAAAAACATACCTTGTCTTTCATTATACATCAGTGTTTCTCAGCCTTTTTCTCATTATTAGCCCCCCACAGGGCGTTTCAGACACCCTTCCTCCCTGAGAGCTATCTGCTCTGCTCCCACAATGAAATTTTAATACCACAAATATTCTGTAAACTTGTCTGAGCGCTCCATGTATGTTTGTGGTTTATAGTTAAAAAGAGTGATACTCTTTTGCACCTTGCTCCAAGACCCTATTTCCCCCTGTAGGGGACCCTGTGAAAAAGAAGTCAAGCCATAGACAGTTAAAGAAACACTGCTGCCCTGGCTTGTGTGGCTCAAAGGATTGGCGCTGGCCTGTGAACCCAAAGGTCGCTGGTTCGATTCCCAGCCAGGGCACATAACCAGATTGCAAGCCAGGTCCCCAGCCAGGTCTGTAGCTGAAGGCAGGTGAAAGACTATGATACAGTGATGTTTCTCTCCCTCTCTGCTTCTCTCCTGCCCTTCTCTCTAAAAAGAATAAATAAAATCTTAAAAAAAAAAAAAAAAAAAGTACAGCTGCCATTCTGGGCTAGGCAGGCGCTGCCTCCAAGGGGTTTGGAAGCCTGGGGGGGGGGGGGGTGCTCTTGTCTGCTAGCAGTTGTGCTGGAGAATTGAAATCCACATATCATTCTGAATTACTTTTCTTTTTCTCCTTGTACATTATACTTAGGGCGTTGCATTGATTTTTTTTAAACTGTGGATGTTGATAAGTTTTCATATCTATTATCTTCCTGTTGGGTCTTGCGACACTTCAACAGATGAGGAGGAGGATAGTTATGCTTCTGGTTGATTGTCTCTGATGTGCTTGCTCCTCTGGTCATTTGCCTGATGACCACTTACTGATCACAATCTGGACATCCCAGGGCGGCCACACGGAGCCTGTGAGCTGTCTGGTGAGGCTGTTTCCAGCGTGTGGGCCGCCAGTGCAGCAAGCAGCTCTGCAGGAAATGCCAGCATGGGAACTGCTCCTCCCTGACACACCTGCACGGTAAGGAGCTGGGGAGCCCTAGCCACCCAGCATCGATGTCACTTGTCTCTGTTTAAGCCACAGGTTTTTAACGTGCCACTACTTTTACTTTCATTCAACTTCTTCATGTTTTGCAGGAGACCTCCCACAACTACCTAGGGAACTAACATTCCAAGGGACTTTGGCTAAAATTGAGCCTGAGGTTTGTTCCCTGGTCCATTTCTCTAAGGTCATAGGTCATTGGAAATCAGTCAGTAAGAATCAGAACTTCTTCCTTGTCTGGGCCGATGCAGAAAGCCTGGAGGGACCTGAGGTGCCAGCACCTGTGCATTCAGACACTATCCCCCATCACAGAGCCTGGAGCAAGACTGAGGAACATCACAGCTCCTGAAGTTACCATACTCTGGGCTGTGACCATTCTCTCTTGCCAAGGCTTAGCTCAGATTTGGCAGACACTGGAGATTCAAATTCATTTCCTGATTTCTCTTGAACCCAAACATGGATTCATTCTATTTGAAGACACAGAGAGTTTCTCACTCTCTCCTCGCTTGGGAGGCAAGCCACAGCCCCACAGCCACAATTGGCACCCAGGTACCCCGAACACTCGCTGGAGCTGCCCAGATGAATGATGTATGTCTTCCGAAATTGTGGTCATTAATCTCCTAGGGGAATCGTTTCAAAAACAAAGAGTTCAAAACAACAGCCTATTGAACTGTTGGACACAGGCTTACAGAACATAATGGATGGTACATTAGGCTGCTAAGGCTGCCATCACAAAGTACCACAGATGGGGTGGTTGGAACAAGTGGCATTTATTGTCTTGCTGTCTGGCGGCTGTTTCAGCAGGTTGGGTTCCTTCTGAGGCCTGTGTCCTTGGCTTGCAGATGGTCGTCTTCTCCCTGTGTCTCCACCTGGTCTTCCCTCTGTGTCCTAATAGCCTCTTCTTATCAAGGCACCGGTCATCCTGGATTAAGGCCCACTTTAATCACTTCACTTGAACTTAATTACTTCTTTAAAGACCCTACCTCCAAATACAGTCACACTCTCCATTACTGGGGGCTGAGGCTTTAACATACAAATTTTGGGGGTGGGGGTGAGGAAGTAATATAGTCCAGAAGAGATGAGAAAGGCATCAGGCTCTCAAGTGTAAGTTTCAGAGAAACACAGACTGTGGGAGCTTTGGAAACTGTTGAACTCATTCATTTTTATTACGTGGAAAAATGAGGGCCAAGAAGGAGTAACTGCCCCAAATAGCTCAGCTCTGGGGCCCTGGGCACAGACCTAGGGTTCTCAGGGCACCTGGGTGCTGTCCCAGGCACATTTTCTTGCTTACTGCCACCGCTGCCCCACACCCACAAAAATCCAAACCACAAAAACTGTAAGTAGTGTAAAAAGAAAGAAGAAAACCTAAGTCTCTAAAGGCAAGGCAAATGCTTTGACAGAGATTCTTTGCTTGACCAAACTCTAGCCAGGCGCTTGCACCTCCTCCAAGGCCCATCTGTGCACTTGCTTGTAAAATCCAATTTCAGCGGGAACCCTACTAAAGTCAGTTTGCTGAGAACCCCCTGGATCAGGTTTCTCACCCTCCATCATTCCCCAGGTATTGTGCGACATCCTGGCCTGTCCTTAGAAAGCGTCCTGCTAGGTCTCTTTACCCCTGAAGTTTTCTCTTAATAATTTTTCATCTACTGATCCCCAGCCTCCTCCTTGGCTATAAATCCCCAGTTGCCTGCACTGGATTCAGGGTTGATTCCAATCTCTTTCCCCTGCTGCAAAATCCTAGTGCAGTGTCTCCTCCACGTAAGGTGATGGTGCTTTTTCTTTTCATAAAGCCTGCTTTTTCTTTTCTTTTCTTTTTTTAAAGATTTTATTTCATTATTTTTTTTAGAAAGACGGGAAGGGAGAGAGCAGAGAGGGAGAGAGACATCAATGTATGGTTGCGTTTCACCTGCCTCCAGCCACAGACCTGACTGGAGACCTGGTTTGCAACCTGGTTATGTGCCCTGGCTGGGGAATCGAACCTGCGACCTTTGGGTTCGCAGGCTGCTTTTTCTTTAACAACTTGGGAGTCTGGTTTTATGAAGGCTGATACTGCATAAGCAACATTGATTCAGGTTTTTCAGCTGCAGTTTTCAAAGTATGGTCCACAGGATCCTTGGGGGGTCCTGGGTCCTTTCCAGGGGTTCACAAGGTCAAAATTATTTTCATAGTTATACTAAGATGTCATTTACCTTTTCTTCCTTAAGTTGCCTCACTAGTGGGAGTTTTCTGGGGCAATTTTCCAGAGGCTTTATCACTTGGGACAATGCCATTGCTCTGACAACTAATGGAATGCATGAAGCAGATATGAGAAAAAAAAACTGTTGTTTATGCCAGCCATTGAGAGATTCGCAACAGGTAGGAAATGCTGCTACTACTACTACTACTCTTTTTCTTTTTTCTGCTTTGGAAAATATAGTCATTTTTCATAAAAATATGTTAGCTTACCATGAACTGGATTTATTATTAGTTTTTGAATGATTAAATATATACTTTAAAAAATGTTTTAATTTCTAAGACAGTAAAAATTAATAGAGAGATATATATAGATTAAAGTTCTTTTTTTGGGGGGGGGTCCCCCATAATTTTTAAGACTGCAAATGGGTACTAAAACCAAAAAATTTGAGCATGGGTGCTCCAGAGCAACGAATAAAGCTCACTGATGGAATCAGCAGGCATTTTCTTCATTCTGCTTTATGTCATTTTCTTCCGGTTGATTTCTTTTAAGGCCTAATGTGATTTCCCCTAGTCCGTCACAGAAATATATTACCTAGAACCCTGTGAGCACCCTCAGGGCCACTCCTCCCAAGCTCCATGGCAACTGCCTCTTGGCATGACCTTTCCAGCACTTGTGTCATTAGCCTCTGATGGGCCCCACCACCTTGGGTGATGAGAACTGTGGGAAATCAGCACTGCACTGCTTATGCTAACTATTAGTCAACACAGAGAGGGACAGTGGCTGACATCACAAAGCCATCAAGATATGCTCTGGCTTTGTGATATTAGACACTGTCCCTGCCGAGGTGAATTCCACTTCCTGTGGTCAGCACCTGCACAGTAGCTCGTACACTGTGGTTAGGGTTGATCCCACAGTCAGCCAGCCTGTGGGTAGACCCCGCACACAAACAAGCCAATAGCAATCAAGACCAATTACAACAGGAGGACCCACATTCCTGGGGCTCCCAGCTCCAGGACAGGATCAAGAAGACTGTGTCCCTGAGTCCCACAGGACACCTACTGCACAAGGCGAATTTACCAAGACTGGGAATCATAGTAGATCTACCTAATACATAGAAATAAACACAAAGAAACAATCAACATGGGGAGACAAAGAAAAATGCCCCAAACAAAAGAACAGGAGAAATCCTGTTTTCTTTAGAAAAAGAGCTAAATGAAATGGAGGCAAGCAATTTATCAGACATAGAGCTCAAAAAAGGGGTTATAAGGATATCTGATCAAGAAACTTAGTGAGAACTACAGCAGCATGAAAAAGGACAATGGAAGCATAAAAAAGAGCCAGTCAGAAATGAGGAATGCAGTAACTGAATGAAGAACACACTCCAAGGAATGTGTACCAAACAGTAGGTTGGATGAAGCAGAGGATCGAATAAGTGATTTGGAAGACAAGGTAGCAAAAAATATCCACTTAGAGCAGAAAAAAAAGAGGCTAGTTTAAGGGACTTTTGGGGCGACATGAACTATAACAGCATCTGCATCGAAGGGGTACCAGAAAGAGAAGAGAAAAAGCAAAGGTTTGAAGACCTATTTGAAAAAGTAATGACTGAAAATGTTCCTAACCTGGTGAAGGAAAAAGACATGCAGGTCCAGGAAGCGCAGAGTGTCTCAGAGTCCCACACCAAGACACCTCATAATTCAAATGCTAAATGTTTAAGGCAAGGAGAGAATTTTTAAAGCAGCAAGACAAAGACAGTTATCTATAAGGCAACTCCCATAAGACTGTCAACTGATTTTTCATAAGAAACAGTTTTAGTCCATAAGGAATTATGTGAAATACTCAAAGTGATGAAAAACAAGAACCTACAACCAAGACTACTTTACCTGGCAAGTCTACCATTTAAAATTGAGAGAAATAAGGAGATTCTCAGACCAAAAAAAAAAAAAAAAAACCCAACTAAAGAATTTCATTATTACCAAATCAGAATTATAAGAAATGTTAAAGGGTCCTTTTTAAGAAGAAGAAGAAATAGAGGAACATGGTTAAAAGAATAAAATGGCAATAAATATATAATTATCAATAATCACTTTAAATGTAAATAGCTTAAATGTTTTAATCAAAAGACATAGGATAGTTTAATGGATAAGAAAACAAAATATATATATGAGAGACCCACCTCAGAACAAAAGATACACACAGACTAAAAGTAAACAGGTGAAAAAAGATACTTCATGCAAATAGAAGTAAAAATTTTAAAAAGCTGGACTAGCATACTTATATCAGATAGAATAGACTTTACAACAAAGGCTATTGTAAGAAATAAAGAAGGGCATTACATAATGATAAAGAAAACAATTCAGTAAGAGGATATAATCCTCATAATCATTTATATATTCAACATAGGAACACTTAAATATGTAAAGCAAATCTTGATGGACATAAGAGGAGAAAGCAACAGTAATGCAATCATAGTCAGGGATTTTAACACCACATTGACTTCAATGGATAGATCTTCCAGACAGAATATCAAAAGGAAACAGCAACCTCAAATGACACACTAGATCCAATGGATTAGTGGATATGTTCAGGGCATTTTAACCCAAAGAAGCAGAATATACTTTTTTTTTTTCAAGTACACATAAATGTTTTCTAGGACAGACTACATGTTGGGACACAAAATAAGTCTTAATAAATTTAAGAAGATAGAAATCATATTAAGAAGATAGAAAGCATCTTCTCTGGCCACAGTGCTATGAAACTAGAACTCAATCACAAGAAGAACATTGAAAAAACACACAAAGACACAGAAGTTAAATAACATCTTACTGAACAATGAATGGGTTAACAATTAGATCAAGGAAGAAAGCAAAAGATACCTTGAAACAAAGGAAAATGAAAATACAATAACTCAAAATCTATCGGACACAGTGAAAGCAGTCCTAAGAGGGAAATGCATAGTATTACAGGCCTACATTAAGAAACAAGAAAAATCTCAAATAAACAATTTAACTCTATACATAAAGGAATGAGGGAAAGAACAGCAAACAATGCCCAAAGTGAGTTGAAGGAAGGAAATAATAAAGATTAGAGAAGAAATAAGTGAAATAAGAGCCTAAATAAATAATACAAAAGATCAATGAAACCAAGAGCTGGTTCTTTGGGAAGATAAATAAGATTGATAAAACCTTAACCATGGACAACATGTGGGATTGACTTTGGGGGGAATGGGTGGGTAGGGAGGGGGACAGAGGGGACCAAAAAGGGGATGGATGTAATACAACAACAATAAAATTAAAACAAAACAAAACAAGCCCCCCAAAAAAATATAACCAGACTCATCAAGAAAAAAAGAGAGAACCCAAATAAATGAAATCAGAAATAAAAGAGAACAAGTAAAAACTGAAACCAAAGAAATACAAAATATTGTAAGAAAATAATGTTATCAATTATATGCCAACCAATGGAACAATCTAGATGTAATGGGTAAATTCCTAGAAACACAGAATTTTCCAAAACTGAGTCAGGAAGAATCAGAAAATCTGAATAGACAAATTACAACTAATGAAATTGAAGCAGTAATTTAAAAAATCCCAACAACCAAAAGTCCTGGAGAGGATGGGTTCACAGATGAATTTTACAGAATGTTCAAAGAAGAACTAACACCTATCCTTCTCAAACTATTCCAAAATATTCAAGAGGAAGGAGGACCCCCAAGCTCATATTATAAGGGCAGCATTAACCTAATTTCAAAACAGAGTTAAAAAAAGAAAATTATAGGCCACTATCCCTGATGAACATAGGTGCTAAAATCCTCAACAAAATATTAGTTAAACCAAATCCAGCAATACATTAAATGATCATACACCATGATCAAGTGTGATTAATTACAAGGATGCAAGGTTGGTACAATATCCACAAATCTATAAAGGTGATATATCACATAAGCAAAGTAAAAGATAAAGCCACATGATTATATCATTAGAGTCAGAAAAAGCATTTGAAAAATATAGCACCCATTTATGATAAAAACTCTCAACAAAGTGGGAATAGAGGGAACATACCTCAACATAAGAAAGGCCATATATGGCAAACCTACAGACCACATGATGTTGAATGGGCAAAAACTAAAAGTGTTTTCCTTAAACTGGAAACTAGACAGGGATGCCCACTTTCATCACTCTTATTCAATATAGTACTAGAAGTCCTAGCCATAGCAACCAGAGAAGAAGAAATAACAGGCATCCAAATTGGAAAGGAAGAACTAAAACTGTAGTTATTTGTGGATAACATGGTACTTATATACAGAACACTAAAGATTGCACCTAAAAACTATTAGAGCTGATAAATAAATTAAAGTAATAGGATACAAAATAAATATCCAGAATTCAATGGCATTTTTATATACCAATAATCAACTACAGAAATGGAAACTAAGAAAACGATCCCATTTACAATTGTAGTAAGAAAAATAAAATACCTAGGAATAAACTTAACCAAGAATGTAACAGGCCTATAAATTTTAAGAAAATTACAAGAAAGTGAAGAAAGAAATTAAAGAAGATACAAATAAGTGGAAGCATATTAACATCATTAAAATGTTCATACTATCCAAAGCAATTTATAGATTCAATACAATTCTTATCAAGATACCAATGGCATATTTCACACAACTAAAACAAATATTCCAAAAATGTAAATGGAACCACAAAAGACCTGGAACAGCCACAACAATCTTGAGAAAGAACAATTAAGTTGGAGGTACCATGGTACCTATTATCAAACTATACTAGAAGGCCATAGTAATCAAAACAGCATGGTACTGACAAAAACAAAAACAAAAACAAAAACAAAAAACAGGCATGTAGATCAATGGAACAAAACAGAGAGCCCAGAAATAAACTCACACCTTTATAGTCAATTAACATTTGACAAGGCCAATAGACATATGAAAAGATGTTCAACATCACTGATCATTAGAGAAATATAAATTAAAACCATAATGAGATATCACTTCACACCTGTCAGAATGGCTATCTTCAATAAATCAATAAACAACAAGTGCTGGTGAGGATGTGGAGAAAGGGAACCCCTCATATACCATTTGTGAGAATGTAGACTCGTGCAGCCACTGTGGTAAGCAGAATGAAATTAACTCAAAAAAATTTAAATGGAATTGCCTTATGACCTAGTGATTCCACTTCTGGAAATATACCCTAAGAATCCTCAAATATCGATTCAAAAGGATATATTCACTCCTATATTCACTGCAGCATTATTTACAATAGCCAAGATTTGAAAGCAGCTCAAGGGCCCATCAGTAGACGAGTGGATAAAAAAGCCATGGTACATTTACACAATGGAATACTAAGCCATAAAAAGAAGGAAATCTTACCTTTTGCAACATATGGATGGATCCCGCTATGCTAAGTGAAATAAGCCAGTCAGATAAAGACATGTACCATATGACCTCACTTATATATAGACTCCAATGAATAAAATAAACTAACAAACAAAAGAGAAACAGACTCATAGATACAGAGAACAGGCTGATAGCTATCAGAGGGAAGGGGTTTGGGAGCTGGGTAGAAAAAAGTGAAGGGATTAAGCAAAATGGGAGAAAAAAAAACCCTCATAGACACAGACAACAGTATGGCGGTTATTAGAGGGAAAGGGGGTCCGGGGAGGTAGAAGAAGGTAAAGGGGTGTTAAATGGTGACAGAAGGGGGCTTGATTTGGGGTGGTGAACACAAAATACAACATACAGATGATGTATTATAGCATTGTACACCTGAAACCTATATAATTTTATTAACCAATGTCACCCCCAATAAATTCAAGTTAAGAAAAAAGAAGGAAGGAAGGAAGGAAAGCAGGAAGGGAGAAAGAGAGAGAGAGGAGGGAGGGAGGGAGGGAGGGAGGGAGGGAAGGAAGAAAGGAAGGGCCACTCTGTGCTGGGAGGTTCTGTTGCTGATAGTAGTGACAGGAGCTTGGGGACCAGAGTTGCCTCTCAGCCAGGCACTGTGTCATTATTTGCATGTATTTACTGATTTAATCCTCACAACCCTGGGAAGTGGGTCCTATTATTATTCTCATTTTGCTGATAAGGAAGAGGTGGCACAGAGAGATTAAGTAACTTGCCCAAGGCCTCACAGCAGAAAAAGCTTTTACATTCCCAAAACCTGGTGCCCGCAGTAAAGAATCTATGTGGTTCAGCTCTGTACCTTACACAGAAAACATGGTGTGATAGACTTTCTCAGGTGTCAGAGAAGCTCACAGTCTGAAAGGAAGGATGATCTAGGATGTTGGGAAGGGGCAGATAAATAGCACTGTAAGTCAGATACCACACTCATTCAGAAGAGAGAACTTGGTTTTTTAGTAAGGAGTAAAATGCAGATAGGAGAGGGTGACAAAAGGGATGAGGCAGGGTGTTATGGGCAGATGAGCTAGTGAGGAAAATCTGGGCATGAAGACCTGTGTCCCTCTAAGTTCTGTAATGTTTCCTAAGAGACATTTCAAACATTACCGAAGAGTCTACTGTCAACTCCCTGCTGCCACAGTGACTTAGAACTCAGCTGGGAGAATCCACATTTATGGAGGATTGTCTGAAGTCCTCCTGTCTCCCACCAGACTTGAAGGGCAGTCTCCCAGCCTATGAACAGAAGTGATGAAGTCCAAACCAGGCAGAGTCCTGAAGATCTCACATCCAGAAAGTGTCAGATCCTGAAGTGACATGGAGGGAAACTTCAAATTGTAACGGGCAAGGCAGGAGCCAGGTGAGTGGACACATTCAAGAACGAAGCCTACAGAAGCAAAGAGATGTGGTGTGGTGAGAGCAGGCCTACAGAGGGCACACAGACAAAGGCCACTGAAAACAACAGGGCCACTTCTGAAGACCCAGGGTTCCAGCTGCTCTCAGTACATTTTAATGACCTCAGTGTCCAGTGTTTGAATGGATGTTCCCACCACAAGGGAAAGCATGCTCTCATTTTTTATCCTAATATATAGTGAGACTATCATTTTGTGCCCAGAAAGCTCCAGAAAAAGAATGCCTAGGACAAGTTAATTAATACAACAGACAATTTCATAATGTTAGCTGCGGAACCAGTCTTCGACCCACCTAGAGATAGGCCACCATGTTGCACACTCCAGGAACTCCTGTTAGGTAGATTCTATGTCGGGTCCCTGTTCCCCTGGGTATGGTATGTTCTGAAGTTTTGAAGCCCGTGGTCCTTACCAGCATGTTATTTTGCTGCAGGGTCTTCACTCCAAAGTACCAAGCGTCAGAAAATCCCTTATAGCAGAGGCACTGGGAGGACTGCAACTTGGGTTCTGCTGCTTTCTCATCTCCAAAGAGTAAAAAACAAGCACATTTCCAGGCATTGAGCCAGGAAGAACATGCTCCTTTTCTTGTTGACAGATGCAAAAATTGAGCCCCAGAGACTATGATCAAAGAAAAGATATTTTGTTGAACTTTACTTAAAAATTAAATAAATAAAAAGACAAAAGTCTCCTTTTATAGGGACACAGTATGTGGCCAGTCTGGAGGAGAGGCCAAGGGAACCCTTTAACGTACAAGCCTAGGCATCCTTCCAGCCTAGGATGCTATGATCTTATCATGGTTTTCCAAAATAGAAGACAGAGAAAATAAATATGTTCATCCACTATATGCCAGTCCATCTATCCCTCCATTCACCCATCTGTTTATCTGCCCATTCATCCTACACATAAAGGCCAACAACATGCCAGGCACCGGCTAGGTAATCAGAGGATACATTGATGAATAAAATAGGCACAGGCCTTCTTAGGGAGCTTACAGTCTAACAGGTAAGAGAACTAATGAAGCCATTACAGGTACTTCTAGTACACTGGGAAGGAAAGGGGATGTTACAGGTGCCACGTGAGTACAAATGGGCGGCAAGGGAGAAAAAGAAAGAAAGCAAGAAAGCCAGGCATTAAAAAGGAAGTTCACAGTGGGGTTGTTCATACTGAATTAAAACCAGGCTCAAACTTTCTTTACCTAAGGACCCAATTAGTATTGCATCTCTCATATCTACATTTGAATATATGACTAGAGACTACAATTAACTGAGTTTTCAAAAAATGCAGCCCAGTGAAACTCTTGGGCCATTGACTAAATCCTTGATTAGCAATCAGACAAAGGCCATTGTCCCGAAGGCAGTAATTTGGTCTTCAGTGTAAGCTGAATTTGCAAGCCTATGTGAATTGAGAATGAGGATAAAACTGATATTTATCCAAAGGGGAAGAAATGGTTGCTGATGTCAGAAAAGAATAAACCAGGCTAGCTGAAGAGGTCAGCAGAAACCTGACATTGAGATGGCTTTCTGCTTCTGACAATTATTCCTTCTTTGACAGAAAGGTTTGGTGCCTTTTCCTATCAATTCACTCCACCTTATTTCAAAGTTACTGTCTGGGTGATGAGAATGGCCTCAAAAAATATTCACAAATTATGAAGAATGAGCAATGCGTTGATTGATGAAAGAAGATAATGGAAAGGTTCGCATTTCCCCACATATAACCCCAAGAGAAAAGTGCACACTTTCAACTAATTTTAGTATTAATGAGGGAAAGAATGACACCCCACTCGCTTGTTTGCATCTCATTCATAATTGTGAAAGTCAGCATGACTGGACCCTAACCTCAGGCTCCCTGTAGGAGTCCCTGGGCACAAGAGGCTCTAGAGCTGGTGCTGTTGTTGGTTGACAAAGGCAACCTTCCTGATCCACTCTCTAGAGAGGGATGCTTGTGGCCAAGTACATGTTTGAAGCACTCAACCCATAGGTGTAATCTCCACCTGCAGCAAAAAGTCTCCTGAACAGAGCAGTCCAGCCTCCCCTGGGTCACTGAGTGTGGACACATGGTGACTCTCAAGTCTACAGACCCCTTGTGAAGAGTCCTTCCAAGGTGGCTCTGAGTGTAAGAATTGCATGTAGAGCACACAGCACAGAAAGTGCCCCTGAAGCCACCCCCCATCATGGTGGATGGAGGTAGTGACTTTGGTGACCAACAGGACAGGGCGAGATCCAAAACTAAAAGGAGGCATGCATGCCCTCTCCCTTTCCGCAGGAAATTTAGGTTTTTTTACTTCTGGACCTTTAACCACCTATCATAAAAGTTCAGGAACAGGGAGGCTTTCAATTAATAGAGAAGGATGATTAAACCCAACTCCTTTTGGCTGGTTCTTGAACTAAAATGCAGATTCCCTCATGAGGAGAAGAGTGATGAGGTGGTGGTGGAGGTGGGAGAGAGCAGGGGAAGGAAAAGGCCAGGGCGGATCTCATTTGGATAAGAACTCAAGATGTTTGCACAAAGTCTCTGGTGACTGTAGAGGAGGCAGTTCCAGGAGAGCCACCCAGCAGAGATGGATAGAGGAAGGAGGCAGTATGTGGGGACCACCTTTTATTTCCAGGAGCCTGGCAGTGAACCAGGGAAGGGAAAGCTACAGCTAGGAAAGGAGACCAGCCTGCTTATATAATGAAAACAGGTACCAAGAGAAGGAAGGTTAGAGGAAAAAACGAGGAAGAGAGATACAATCAGGTTCCTGAGGAGATGGGAGGGGAAGGAATCTGGGATTTGGTTGACCTCCAGCTTAGCCGGAGGTACCAGTGAGAACTGCCCAGGCTCCTGGAACAGGCCTGATTCTAAGATGAGCCCCATTCTCCACTGCTTGGGGCATAACCCTAGAAACCACCTGCCAAGCACATGTGAGCAGACCTTCACAATTTACATGGTGTGCCCCCAGTGTACCATCTCAGGGCGTCTCCCCCCTCCCCCACCCGTGAGGTCAGCCAGACAGACACTCGCTCCATTTGATAGAGGCTCCATCTTGCCCATCAAAGTACCACACTCGGAATGAGAATCTAGCTTTCTGACCCCATGCTCCTGCTTCTTTGGGCCACATCTGCCCTTGTCAGAGGTGGGAGAGATGAGGGCAAGGCCTCCTCCACCTGGAATCATCCAGAAAATCTTGCAGCTTTCCTCCTGCCAACCCAAGTGACAGCTCTGTCACTTCTCACAGCCTCATTTATTCAGAGCCCTATGGAGAGGAAAGGTGCTGATACAGAATAAGGGAATAAGAAAGTAAAAAACATTATGAGACTAAAGAGCAGATAAAAATGGAAGCCAGGCTGTTTCAATCTACTCCAAAGGCTGGAAAACTCCACCTGAACCCAATAACTTAGGGGACGTGGAGCTGGGGGTAGGGGTGGGGCAGCAGCTGGAGGGCTGGGGAAGTAACAGATTCATGGAGCTTGGGGCAAGGGAAGAGAGAGCAGGCTAGCAAGTTAGAAGCCACTCTGGATAAGGTCCCAATTGAACAATTACATCTAACATTAAATATGAGCCCTGGCTGGTAGTGCAGTGGATAAGGTGTTGGCCTGTGAACCCAAAGGTCACTGGTTCGATTCCCATCCAGCCAGGACACATAACCAGGTTGCAAGACAGGTCCCCAGCCAGGTCCATGATGAGATGGGCCTCTCAGGTCTGTCCTGAGGCTCTGGCCTGCTCACATCCCCCACCCCCTGCTAGCACCTTCTCCTCAGGGCAATGTTCCTCCCCACCAGAGACCACCATGGTGATGCTAGGAGATTCTTGCCTGTCACACGGGTCTTCCAACAGGCTGGCTTGGCAGGAAATAGCCATCCACTTCCTCCTAAGGAAAATGGGAAGTGTGAGACTAACACCAGGTGTGATCTCTTGGCCTTCTCCAGGGGAATGTTTGGCTTGGTACAACCTAATATGATCACAAGAAACGAGCTTAAGGGACATTTTTGTTACTACTTTGTAGGCGATGAGGTTGAACATTTTTACTGTAAAATCATTAACTCGTGAGTCTAAACTAAAATTAACTAGTTGCAAGTACCAATGAAAGCCCAGAGAGGTGCAATAACTTGCTCCAGGCCTTAAAGTCGGTTAGCCCCCTGAAAACTCAGGGTTCTTGACCCTCAGTTTTATAATTTTTCTAAAATTATGCATTCTTGAGCCAAACAAGATAGAGAGGGTTATTAAAAACATCAATGCCTTAGCATTGGACCAGTGCAGGAGGCTGAAGGCAATGATCTAAAATGTCGCTTCAAGCTCTAGGTCCTGATTGATCCTCCTAGAAAGCAGAGACTGCTCCTGGGGGGCACAGAGGCTGTTTCAGCGACCGACCTGCAGTGTGCCACTGCTTCCCAGGGCTGCTTAATGCTGACCCCTTGGCATTTTTCACCTTTGATTTCCTTAACGTGATTGCTCTGTTCCCTTGCTGTCTGACGAAGGTCAATACCTATTTGTTCTCTAATATATGGGCTGCTTCATGTTGGGGGAAAAGGAAAGACCAACAGAAAACCCTCACTGAGGTCTATAAATAACTCCAAAGTCAACCAGCTACTTCTGGTTTCTTCTTTGAACTTAAAACATTTTTATCACATACAAATGTACCGTCGTTAGCCCTCCCTGGCAGTATCTAGTCCTTTATGGAGTAATTGCCTCTCAAAAAAACATCATGCTTTTCTGAACATGCTGTATTTTTGGCCACAGCCTTGAACTGCTGGGGATGCAATTGCTTTTTAATTGGAACCAACAAGCGGCGCTGGCTTGGATTCAGAGCGGAGCCTCCCCACATCAAAAGTGTCTGCTGGAGCCTGGAGAGCAGGGAGCAGGCGGCCCAGCACCCGCCTTCAGGTTCCGACTCCTGAGGGGAGCTGTTTGCGTCTGGGGACTGTGCTGTCTCGGAAAACAGAATTTCCCTTCTTCCACCAGAAAAAGAAGCACTTGTCATCCACAGGGACCGCAAACAGAAACGGAGCGGTCCATGCGGGAAGTGTTCACTTGCCCAGTGGAAGTCTGTAAATGTGTGAATAAACCAGGAGCTCAAAGGAAAGGAAACAAAAGAATCACCAAGAAAATGTCCAGTGTTTTCCATCAATCAACCTGCCAGGCCAAAATGTCCTTTCCTTTCCAAAGGGAAGCAACGGCAGGAACTGGTTCTCCTGCCTTCTGTCACTGAGGGGAATAATCAGCATTCTGGAAACCCAGCATTTTAAGTTTTCATTCTGTCAAGCAATTATTTAGCATTTACAGCTTATTAATACAGCAGTGTGTCTCATTGACACTGTATGCTAAAAAGCTTATGCTTAATCAGAATATCAGCACAATGGTTTGCCAAACAGTCTCTTCTCCATGCATTCCTGTGATTTAACTACTTTTAACAGCACATGAAGGGCAGGAGCTGAAGGCCAGTCATCCACATTAAAATGATGGCAGAGTAATTATGCAGAACATGAAGTACCTGATCCTAAGTGTCTGAAGGACTATTTCCATATGCAGGCACTCAGCCGGCCTATGCGTTGTGCCAGGTTAAGGCTATGCAATGTGGGATGAAAATTAACAGAGGGGGAAAAATTCAAACAATTCCGTAAAATTCTTGTTTTTCCTGCTCACACAAACTCGCCTCTATTCTCTTAGTCTAAGAATACAAACTTTAGATAAAGGCTCCTACATGGTGGGAGCATTCTAGTTAAACCTGGAGATAGTGTTAATTCCGACTGAGCAAGGTTTTCAAGAACAAAGAAACCTACATTGGTTCAAATGAGACTTGGACAATTGCTCCAACCACCTCTGGAGACTTGAGATTGGGACAACTCTCACCAAACTGTGACTGTAGCGTGGGTGTGTGGCCTGTCTCAGCTCCCCTCCTGTGCTCCTCCCTGGGGACTGATCCCTACAGCTAAGGTGAGCCCCGCCCCTGACCCTGCATGCACTCCCTCTATCTGCTTTAGGTCATATTCCTCTAGTCACCAATTCCAGGCCAAGAGCTCCTTCACTGTTCCAAGGTTTTCCTTTCAGCAAAGCCAGCAATGTACCAGGGCCTCCTGAGTTATTCCACACCATGATCTGTCACTTTCTCTGAATTAATTTAGCACCTTCATGGTTATTGTTTAATATAGTTTTCCCTTTTCCCAAGAGTTTCATATATTAACTCGAGCAAGCAAGTAAATTTCTTTTTTTGAGTGCCTATGGCTTGCTCTAGGCCCTGGGAAGAATTCTCTGTCCTATAGCAAACATATGTCTTATATTTCTGGGCTGATAGCTCTGTGCTGGGTGCAGTAAGTATCCAGAAGGGCAAGGAGGTTTGTGAAGGCACTAGGACATGGGAAAGAAACTTATAAGCTACTGGAGAAAATAACAAGTTAACAGATGTGTATTTGTCTACAATATAATAGTATCACACCAACTGTGAGCAAGGGGGCTGGAATGAATGGTTATTTGTAAGTGGAGGTCAGCTGGCCCTTGAGCTGGATCTTGAAATCAAGCACAGTGGACTGAGAACCTTGAGGGACCACCTACCAAGGACAGATTTTGATCAGACAGCCATAGGGACACAGCAAATGTTTCTGATTAACAAATAGGAGACTGCTAACAAATCCCACGGGAGTGGGAATAACAGTCTAAATGAGGGTAGGCAATGGGCACAGACAATCTGAGGATGCTCAGAGGGAACTCCTGGATGAACTGGATATGGAACAAAATACAGAGACTGTGTGCCCACCAGCCAAGAGAATTTTTGACTGAGATGGAATATTCATGATTCCCCCATCATTGCATGTAATTATGACGTCAGTGAAAGCTGTTAATTTATCTTTGAGCTTTACTTTGTCAACATTCCTTGGGTCTGATAGTGCTGTTTGCATTTGTGTTATTTTTCAGTAGCTTGTTAGGATTTTCTTGGCATTCTCCTTTGTCCAACAAATGCTGTATTTGGAAGCACCCTTAAATGTCCAAGTTGTCTTTCCCCAAGAGGGTGTCTTTATTCAATCCTACCTTATTAATTTTGGTTTAATTACATCATAATCAGAGAGTAAGATCTGCAAAAGTTCTATTTTTTAAGTATATTTTATTGGTACGTTATTATAGTTGTCCCACTGTAGCTGGTCCTTTGCCCTCTTCTTCAAGCTCGCACTACTCACAAAGGAACATTTGTGGCCCCACTCATCCTATTTCAGCTCACTGGTACCTCACTATGCCTCAAATGCTCACTCATTCTGCATTCATACTCTCCACAGCCATGCCTAGACAAAAGACTCAGAATAAGTGAACCAATGCCAGGGAAGTGGAATAAGACACATCCTTCAGTGTAGACATCAAATCTGTAATGAAGTGCTGGAGAAGAATTAGACAGGTGAACATCCTCTGCTGTCTTTGATCAGGAAAAATAAAGGGCATCCATGTCACTATATGGGTGGGTCAAAAAATGAGGTGTTTGGTGTGGACATAGGTGGGTAGTTGAGATAACCAGGCAAAGTTCAGGTCCCCACTGTGGTTGTTACAAAAGACCCGAAAAGTTATATAATGGTACTTGAAAAGTCATTATTTTAATACTGCTTATATTTGTGTAACTAGTTCCCTTTAATTTTGGTTTTTACTAAGACTATTGTGATAGTGATATTTGTTGCTTACTGGAAGTTTTGACTGAAATTGAATATCCCCGATTCAGTCTCAATACACATGTCTTGGTCGCCCTGTAATTGGATGAAGCCCTGTAACTCCAATTAGCAGTGAGTGGAAATAATAGGCGTCACACCTGGGCCAAAGCATTCAAAAACAAAACTGGTACACAAGTCTTCAGTTTCTCTCTTTCCTGCTATGGTGATCTGGAAACCAGTTCTGGGTGGTGTGACTGTAAGACAACTAAATGATTATGCCCTCATGGGAACATTTGGAGGAATGAGGTAGGCACTTATCATACTTATGCCAGGACAACAGGATCTTCCTGGGCAAACAGAACTATGGGTGCCCCATGTTATGCAAGTTGAAAGTAGGTTGGTTCCTTGAACTGTCACTTGGAAAGGAACTACTCTGAAGAGTTAACTAACTCTCGCTAAAGTTTACATAAGTGAGACATAACTTTTGTGTGTTAAGCAAGAAAGTTCAGGATACAGTTGTTACTGCAGCATAGCTTATCCAAACCTTACTGATATACGTAGTTCTTTAGAAAATGTCAGTGTGCCTAAATGTGTGAATGACCAACAAAAAAGGAAGAGAGTTTGGTTAACATATATTCTATATATTCTATTCTGTTGAGAAATCACCAAAGGAAAAGTGAAAATCAAGAGACAAGGAGATTCTCCTTATTCCCCCTTTTGGCTGGGGACTTTTTTCTCTTTTGTTTGGGAACTTTCATTATTCATAGATTATATCTCTGTGTTTTATTACTATGTCAGTCATCTTTTATCACATTCCTTTGGAAATATTTATTGTTTATCTGTTGATCTTCTTTAGTGCTCATTTACTTCTCAGTGCAACAACAACAAAAATAGTACATAGTTTCTTAGCAATGCAATCCCACTTTCTTATTATGTGCCACACCATTTATGATTAATAGATATAAAGCCCTCCTCTGTCTTGCTGAGAATCTTTAATAGTTGTTTCCAAACTTGTCTGCGGGTTTTGGGTAAATCATAATTTAGGTGTACCTTTAAGCTCTTATGCTTTTATTCTTTTGTATTGCAAAAGATTTTCATAGGCTTTAGATACTATTTTCTGTTTGTTCACATACTGTTCTGACCTCAATGAATTGATGATAAAATTTCTATTTCTCAGGTAGTATTAGAAACTTTTTTTTTTTTTTTTTAATATGAAACGCTTCACGAATTTGTGTGTCATCCTTGTGCAGGGGCCATACTAATCTTCTCTGTAACACTCCAATTTTAGTATATGTGCTGCCGAAGCAAGTGCTAGACGAGGTTTAAACGGGCTCCTCATTCTATCACCATCCTGGATAATATTAATTTGCATTTTAACAAGACATCAGTTGATCTCTGACCAGGTAGCTCCATTGGTTGGAGCATCGTCCCATATACTAAAAGGCTGAGGAAGTTTGATTCCTGGTCAGGGAACATACCTAGGTTGCAGGTTCGATCCCCAATTGGGGCACATACAGGAGGCAACCAATCAATATTTCTCTACATATCAATATTCATGTTCACATGTTCTCTCTCCCTTTTCTTTATAAAATCAACAAACATGTCTTTGGATGAGGATTTTTTTAAAAAAGACATCCAGCTGAAAAGAAGTTTCCATAGGAACAGGTTCTTTCTTCTTCTTCTTCTTTTTTTATACTAGTCTATTCTTTTGTTATTTATTTTATTTTATTATTTTGTTTTATATTCAGCCAAGTTCCCTCCCCAGGTTATTTATTTCTGACCACCAAAAATTTCTGTAGCTTTGCCTTTCCTCTATACTGCCCACCTCTTTCAGATACATTATATACTCTGTTAATATTGCTTGTGTCTTCTTGAATGTATCACTCTGTTTAATACTATTGTACAGACCTGTGATTCAAGATTGTGAGCAAGATAAATAAAAATGGGACTTGTGTGTGTGGGTGGGTGCATGTGAGCATGTGTATGGGTATGAATGAGAGTTAACGGTAATGGCTAAGGCTGACAGAAATAAACTCAGCAAAACCAAGTATCTCCTAAGAAATAGCCACTAATCATATGACCATATATATCCTGGAAGAAAAGCAGGGGGTGAGGGTTGGTATCAGACCATCTGAGAGATGAGACACTGTCATCAGACCACCAGGGTACCACAAGTAAGAACCATTTAGATCTTCAATGAAAATAGAAATGTACTATTACGGCTATGAGATAAGATCAGATGCTACAAAAAGTCAATAAAACTAAAGCATCCCTAAGGTGGAAGGAAATAGGAGGAAGGACAATTTCACAAAAAGATAATGCTGCCAAAAGCTTTGGAGTCTCCTTTACACTCTTCACATCAAGTGCTGGCCATCTGAGCATTGGGCCACAAGTGATGGCAGATTTGGAATGCGCAAAATGACATAGGAAAGAGTGAGCACATTAGTCACAGTCCATTAACATTTAAATTTGGTAAGCTCCCTCCAACATGATTTATACCAACTCACCACCCTTGAACTTGGAGAGTTTCCCATAGGCTAAATGAATTTCTCTTTCCTTTGTGCATGCTCTCCCCTTTCCCCGAACATCATTACACCTGCCTGGCTTTAAGGTATAGGCCAAAGTGATTCTGACCCCAGGACCCATGAATTCTCCAACTTTCTATCCCTGAAACCTAGTGCTCTGCTTGTAACCTAGTAAACTCTCTATCATTCTATGAATCTTGAACAATGAGTGGGTGAGAGAATGACTACACAGAGTGCTGGCACACAAGCAAGTCTTCCTTAAGCTTATCTACATCATGTTGAAGAATGGGACAGGTCTGAGGATGACGAATGGGGACAGCTTTCTAGGTATCCCTGACTCATGTCTTCTCAACATAGCTTCAGTAATTAGTTTTGAAGGGAGTTCCCAAGAACATTTATTTGTGGGAAAACAGGTGGGTTTGTTCATGGTGTAGCCACAGTGTGATATGATGATCAGTTTTAAGCAAAACTTCTAACATAAGAAATAGGACAAGTTCCTTGTCTCCCACTCTGCTATTTGCCATATATGAAGACTTGTTCTTTTCTGGGCAATGAAAGAGGGGGAGGCCCCAGGCAGTAGAAGGGAGACTTGGAGCATGAGATTAGAGGATCCAGGGAGTCCTACAGAAGAGAGGACTGGGTGGAGGAGGGGTAGTAGGACAGGATAGGGCCCACCAGTGGGGTCAATTACCTGAAGGAATTTTGTGCAGAAGAAGAATTGAACTTTCACTACTAATAGACCCAGTACCCTTGTATGAGAGCCATAGGGAGACACTGCATGAAAGCTACAGTATAATAAATTACAAGGCAATATTGCATGGTGGTTCATTATGACTCCAAGTCAGACGTCTTGTGTTCAAAACCTCCAGACTAGCTTGCTGGGCAGTTTTCAGAATTAAATAATGAGCACTTAGTACAGTAGCTGGCTTATAGTCAGCACTATAACATGAAAGCTGCTGAAAACACTGCCTGTTTCCATTGGTAGGAAGGGTGTTAGGTGATGAGTGCCTTGTCACTAGAAGGGTGCAAGCACAGGCTAGCTGACGCATGAACTTTTCGGTCCCTGCTCATGGAACTCTGCAGTCAATCTGGGAGCCTGAGAGCAACCTGGTGGGCACTTCCCATGTAACACGGCTGCAGGCACTCTGGACTCCTCAGCAGCTGTAGAGACAGAGCCACCTAATCTGTGTGCAAGAACCACCTTGGAGAGAGCAATACACAGAGTCAATTATCATAATGCCATTCCTCATTTGAAATGCTCCAATGACGCTACATGAAAGCAACTTTTTCAAAGTTGAAACATCAAAGATGCAGCAAAGGGGAGTTGATTTGTATTGGGTGCATGCTGGGGTCTGGGAGCTGCCTCTCAAGCAAGGAGCCCGGTGGACAGGAACTGAAAATACTTCCTCAGCACAGATTGAAGATAAAAACTGCTAACATTTTGAGTCTGAGAAGAGGGCAATAGTTGCCCCCCAAATGGCATGAAATAGTGTTATTCCCCTTGGTAGGCATGTGGCTTGGGTGGAAAAGACTCTACGCATTTCCTCTTTAAAACTGGATGCTCACGAAATTCCTTCCTTAAAAAGTGATGAGCTTGGGACAAGAAAGGGGTCACTGAGACAGGCCCCAGAGGGAGGCTAGGTGGTGTGCAAGAATATGACGAAGGCCAGCCTTGCATGGGTCAGTCGGAAAGAACCCACTGGCAGCATCCCAGCCAAGCCTGCTCCACCCCTGCTTTGCAGCCACTGGTGAGGAACGAGCCCACAGAGACACTGAGAGAAGATTATATTTAAGGAACTTGCTGAACCCTGAAGTGGATTCATTCTCTGCTTTTCAAATTTTGGGCTTACCTCCCTCTAGTCTAACATCTCCATTTTCAGTTTTCTTCCTGCTCACTCTACTGCCTTGCCTTCTGCTGCTGCCTGTTATCTCATGGGTTCCCCGCTCTCCAATGACCGTGTACTATCCCCAAGGTACAAAGCCCTCAAATCGACTCTTTAGGTCACCCTGGTCCTGCACAAGTCGGCCCTGGCCCAGTGCAGTACAGGGCATGATCTCTGGACATGGACTGCTGACTTCTTACCCTATGTGTGCCTCAGTTTCCCAAATGTAAGTGGGAAACAAGTAAGAGCCTCTGCATCATGACACTGCTGTATATGCACTAAAACCACCTGGCTCCGCGCCTGGCCCACGGTCCGTGGTTATTGTTAGCTGTCGTCAGGATTAGTCCCTGGTGCCTGAACCTTCCCACTGTTGGGAGCCCTCTGCTTCCCCATTTCAATTTCCAGGTTCTTGCTTGATAGCCTCTCAGGAAAAAAAAGAAGACTCTCCCTTGGTCTAGGTCAATGCTTTTCAACCTTATCTATTTATTTTCTTATTAAACCCTCTAAAAAACTTTTTTAGACTTTTTTTCCTAATTAAGGTCCTTTCCCATGAAAATCTAATACCAAGGGGAAACTGTGTTTCTGTTTATGTACTGCCGCCCTTTGGAGGGCTACCAATTATTGCACTAAGATTTGCACCCCCTCCAAGAACCAGTGCTTTTACCCCCTGGGAACACGTTGTCCCACTGAAAAGGCATGGTCTAAGTCAGCTGTTCTTCACTGAGGGTACCTCTGTTTCCTTCCCTTTCCCCCAGGGACATTTGGCCAAATCTAAAGATACTTTTGGTTGGCACTACTAGCATCAAGGTGGGCAGAGGCCAGGGATACTGCCAAACACCCTGCCACACACAGGATATGCTCCCAACCACAAGAAATAACCCCAACCCCAAATAACAAGCATGTCCAGGTGAGAAATTTGGCTCCAAGGGATGACCCTAGAAGCCCTCTAAGGGTCTCAGCTCAGGAAGAGACAAGCCTTTCAGAGCTGCTCTCACCGGGGAAGGCCCTTTTTATAGTTTGCACAGAGTGATACCGTGACAGGACAAGGCTTAATTCAAGCTCCTGAGATCACACTTCCACAATCAACAGGGCTCACAGGCCCCGGTCTGTCCTAAATTCTGGTTGCTTCTGACATGCCCTCATTTCTCCAAGATTCACAGAGTATGACTGTCATAGGGTGGCACTGACCTTTTAAATAAAAGGGAGCCGAAGCCCTGACAGCATTTTGTCAGGGGCTTCCCAATGCAATCAGTGTAGCCTGACTCCTCCCAGACCTGCCTCTCCACATTACTGGGGACCAATGACTCTCCCTTCTAAGGCTTCTCATTTATGTTGGAATCAAGTCCCTGGTGCACAAGGAGGTCCTACAAGGCCTGGCACCTCCTGCCTGCCAAACCCTTTGCTCTCAGCCTGCACCTCCCCTTTCTGTTCAGCCACTCAGGTCTTCCCAGTCCCTGGAACTCACCATATTCATTGCCTCAGGGGCTCAAGGAATTATCTGTGCTGCTCTCTGTCAGGAAATGCTTGGCTGTTCTCTGCTGTCTCCTTCCCCCTTTAGGTCATGCTTTAATATCTTTCCTTCAAAAGGGTTTTCCTGACCACATAGTCCCCAGCCCACCACTCAATCCCTCTGTTCTTTTTCCTAGCACTCAGTACTCTTTCTTCATATGATTTATTCCAATGCATTAGTGTTCATTTGTGCATACTTAGTTCCTTAACATCTGAACCCCCAGCAAGACTGTCAATTCCATAATGTTGGAGACCTCTGAATACCCCAGGCCTTGTGAAATGCCAGTGTATAGTAGATGCTTCATTAGTATTTTTTAAAATCCTCACTGGAAGACATGTTTTGTTTTTCTGAAGAGAGAGAGAGAGAGAGAGAGAGAGAGAGAGAGAGAGAGAGATGTGAGAAATATCAATCACTTGAACCCTGACTGGGGATTTGGGGATTGAACCCACAACTCAGGTCTATGTTTCCTGACCAGGTTACAGGTTAAGCCTGTAACCTTTTGGTATACAGGGCAATGCTCCCACCAACTGAGCCACCCAGTCAAGGCTTAAAAAGTATCTGTCAATTGTCTGAACTCTAGGCATTCCATAGGATTCTTTTCACCTTTAATTCCATGCCAAAATATCTCCAGAATGTTGGTGGAGACATCTCATTCCCATAGATGTATCTTAAATATACTAAAGTAAAAAGAGGGGAAACATGCTCCAACCAAACCCAAAAGTCACACTGAAAACAAAAAACTACCACCAAATTCAGGTCAGAGAAAGGATAAACACATTTCTCTGCTGTGTGTTCAACTTATGTGAGCTCAACACTTGCATTACGTGTTAACCATACCCTTCCTGACCCAGAAAGCCAGTTGTTGGCCCTGATAAGTAATGGACACACTTAGCTGCTTCCGAGGGGTCAGCCAGTCTTATGAGACAGTTCTTTTTTAGAATGGGAGAGGTTTCTACCTTCTGAGTTAGGAAACTAGGCATCCTCTCAAAGTTAGAGATGAAGCCATGGTGCTGTTTGCAGAGTGCCAAGGGTCATGAGAAAAGGTAAACACCAACATGAGGAAAATGTGGATTCAGAGTGGCACAGAGAATAGAAGGGGTTAGGAGACCCGCAGTACCCCCTCGCCAAGCTAGGCATCGTGTGGTGCTGGCTGCAGGGGTCCCTGAAATGGAGCCTACTCCTACGACTTCCTCTAGGTAACCACATTTGATCTCCATGATCCCTAGCACTTTGCTTCCACCTGCCACACTAATCATACTAATCACACTTGGCCTTGCACTATAGTCTGCCATCACCTTCCATTGCTGTAGCGCCTCTAGGCTAGCAACCTGTCCCCTCGGCCAACGCAGGGCCTGGCACAGCCCTTAGCTCACTTTCTTGCATTCAGGACTCTGAAAATATTTATTAGATGAATTTTACTTCTTCCTTAGGGGAGACAAGACTAAGGACATGGGGACTGCACATGGCAGCAGAGGTAACTCATAAGAACATGGTGGAGCTGAAAGGGGAAGGGAGAGAGAACAGGTGTTTCAGCCCCCTGCCTTTTTGATGAGTGTCTACTCCACCTAGCTTGGGGTGGTGCATTTTCCAACATGCACATTGTATTGTCCCCAAGTTGCTGCAACTATCGCTTCCATTTAATGTGAGGCTGACTTTTTGCCCATCAAGAAGCAGGATCTATGTCCCTCCTCTGGAATTATGACTATAATACACCTCCTTATTCAGTTTCACTAGTAAGGCCCCAAAATATGCAATAGATAATTTTAGAAATAAACAATTCATAAGTTTTGAATTGCATGCTGTTCTGGGTAACATGATGGATGAAATCTTGTGATATTCCATTCCATCCTGCCTGAATATGCATCATCCCTTATGTCTAGTGCCTCCATGCTGTAGACACTCCGTGCTTATTTATTACTTACTAGTCGCCTTGGTTATCAGATTGACTGTCATGGTACCATCGCAATGCTTGTGTTTAAGATCCCTTATTTCACTTAATAATGGCCTCAGAGAGCAAAGTACTAATGACAGCAACTCAGATATGCCAATTTGTTTCTTATAGAGCTAGAACTTGAACATCAACCCACTCCTACAAGCCTGTCAAACTTTTGCATCATCTGCTAGGAAAGGGGGAGACACTTAGGGGCCAAATGTCCTATCTTAGCTTGATTGGAGTTTGCCATAGCTGCCAGTTCTGTAAGTAGGCTGAGCATCTTCAGAGCATCCTCTCATACCCCCGGAATAAGCCCCAGAGGGACCCCACGGCTCTTAGACTCCGGTGCATCATCCCAAATTGTCCCAAAAGACCCCAGACAGCTACAAAAAGACATCTTCTGCTTTGACATCTTAGCACAGTAAGGGGAGATAAAACACAGTGGTATTTCCCAGACCATCTCTTCTCTAACAGGACAAGGTCTGGGAATCAAAGGCGGATAATCTAGACCTGCCCAGTGGGCTATGCACAGGACAGCAAGTATCTCAGAGGTCCCCAGCCATGTAGCTTATTTTCCACTGGGGCTCTGGAAATTTTATAGTGGCCATTCCTGAAGGCTGAGTGCATTCCAGTGTCCATGGTCTGTTTGCAAACACCCATCCAACTACTGGATCCAGGGCTCAATAGAGGAGCTCAGGATCCTTGGGCTATTGTTCTTTGTGGCGTGGTCTTCCAGGCCTACACACTACAGGAAACAAACAGTTTCAATGCAAATAGAATAGAAGCAGGTTGATTCCCTACTTCCTACTTCCTATGGAAATCATGGAAAATGGCAATAAACATACCAAGCCAAGATGCCACCTTCTAGCCCTCTGCCCCAGAAACAGAACTATAAATCTCCCACATTACTACAGCTTCAATTGGAGAGGATGATGTAAAGCAAGGTTCACAATTATAGAGAATCAAATTATTGCTTTATTCCCAGAGAGATGAATGGGAGTGACAGACTTTTCAGAGTAGTAAAAATAGATGGATGCTTTCTATAAAATAACTCACAGATACCTACAGTAATTTACAATAGATCTGGCAGGCAAGTGAAATTCCAGATAGAATACCACACTATTTTCCAGTGGCAGAGTAAATGGTCTTGCCATTATGATAATACATTTCAGCACATCATTTCTCCTCTTAATAGAAGTACATTAGACACCATTTATAAAGATATCAACATTGCAGTTCTGTTTCTTGTACTATAAGTTAGACATAAATATAATACAATTTATGGATGAGGAAATCCAATTTCATGCTGTTTCAAGTGCATTTTTGTTTATTACATAACTACGATTCTTTATATATGAGATAGTGTATTACATGGAATAGACGTATGGCAATGACATCTATCTGTGTCTATGTAGGAATTATCAACATTATAGCTATTACAAATGGAATTATTTTAGGATATATACAGGCAGCCTCCCAAGCGCCTACTACATGATGACATCATTGCATAATCCCAGCTATTCTTCCAGCTATTCTGGGGGTGGAGGGATGATGTGCTCTGGATGAATAAACACCCTAAAGCTGCAGGGAGCTTGAGAGTCAGATAGATTTGGGTTGAGCTCTGGCTCCTTTATTTATTAGCTGCAAGATCTTGGACAAATTCCTTGATGTCTGTCAAGCCCAATATCATCACCTGTGAAATGGAATCAATACTGATTAATTCTTGTGAGGACTGAATAATATAATCTTTATGACGTGCCCAGCATTATAAAGTACTTCTCTCCCCTATTTAAATGTAATGTCACTTGTGGAAATCTAATCTCAAACTTAAAACCCACTTGCTTATCCTTTTTTAATCCTCACCTGAGGATATGCTTATTGACTTGAGAGAGAGAGACAGAGAGAAACATAGATCGGTTGCCTCCTGCGTTGCTCCAACCAGGGAGCAAACCTGCAACCGATGTATGTGTCCTGACCAGGGTTTGAGCCCACAGCCTTTTTGGTATATGGGATGACACACCAACCAACTTAGCCACCCAGCTGTGATATGCTTATCTTCTTAGGCACCAAGCAGAGACTAACTGAACGCAGACTAACGGGTGTACAGTGAAGGACACATGTATTATGTATCAGATACATGAGCTTAGCCACAGAGGGAAGGTGGGCTATGGCAGATTGATACACAAAGCAAATCCATGTGAAGTAGCAGTTCACATGTGCAGCTTCTCTGGTTGTATGGATTGCTGAACACCAAACCAAAAGGCCAAAAAGGTTCAGTAGGTGAATGGATAAGTGAATTATGATATATTCAGACAATGAAATATTATTCAACATTAAAAAGAAACAAGCTATCTAGTCATGAAACTACATGGAAAAACCTTAGATGCATATCACCAAAAGAATGAAGCCAATACGAAGAGGCTACATACTCTACAATTCCAATCACACAACATTTTGGAAAAGGCAAAACTATAGAGACATTAAAATGATCAGTGGATGTCCAGGACTAGGGATGAATACACAGAGGAAGTATAGGGCAGTAAAAATACTCTGTATGATACTATTATAATGGATATATGTCATTTCACATTCATACAAACTCAAAGAAAAAGAAAGAGAAATATCACAAAATTTTGAGAAATATTTTTGAGAAACAGTTGGACTTTACTAAGTGTAATTCTTTGCTGAGCCTATGTTTTAAAGTCTTTCTATGTTAGCAGTGTAATTTAACGTGTTTATAGGTAAATGATATGTTGTCTGGGGATGTTTTTTTAAAGTTAAGGGAGAGTAGCTGACAAACACATAAAATGTTGATATTTGTTGAAGCTGAATGATTAGGAGATTGGAGTCATTAGACTGTTCTATTTTTGTATGTTTTAGTTTTCCATAATCAAATGTTAAATTAAAATAAGAGAAATTAGCATACAATATAATGACTGAATCCTTCATTCGCCAATTTATTTCTAAGGGAAGACATGACAAGAAACAAAATAATTTCAAACCCCCATCCACTCAGGGTGGAATTCCCAGCCTTTACAAAATTAGCATTAAAGAGTTTTAGAAACTGTGGAAGCCATTTTACTCTACAACTGACATCATAGTGCTAACTGTCTTTTGGGAGGCCTCTTGAGGAAGGTTTGCTTGGTGTGCGTGTATATGCATGTGTGTGTGTTTTCTGCTTTCTACACAGTCTATTTTTCTTATTTAGAAGGTTGCCAATACATTTCAATCAAGATAGCAAAATGGCCCTGATACCTAATGTCAGAAACTCTGTTTGAGTTAACTTTCTCCTGCTCTTTCCATGTCCCATAAAGCACTGCTCTGCAGGTGATATGCCACGTAGTGGTGAAAGTTGGAAGAGCAAGGTATCACTAAAGATCTTCAAGTTTACAGGCAGATGACTCATCAGCTACAGCTCTAGTGGGGCCCTCAACATCTCCTTTTGGGAGGAGTCACAGAAACAAACAGGTGAACACAGTAGGACTGGAGGAGCAGCTCAGAAATCCACATACTTGCATGAAATGTGTGAGTTCCAAACATCTTTAAAAACTAAGATCTCCTCCAAAAAAATATTTCATCAAAAAACAGAGTCCTCAATTTAAAAACAAAATAAAACAAAAACCACTATTTTCCTAACTCCTCAATTCTTGAAGTGACTACCTGTCAAACCGTAAAAGGGAGCCCACATCCTACCCCCATTAAGTCAGCCCAAGCCCTAGGCACTGCAGTCTGCAGACACCAGAGGTGGAATGGTGAACATCCCATATTTGTCCTGGAACCAATCTACCAATTCCTGCTCTTGGTTGGGGCCCTTTCCTAACCTTGACCTCTCACTGCCAGATCACAGAGGATTGCTACTCCATATATCCAAAGTTTCTAAAATGGAACTTACCAAGTCACCATTTCTCTGCCAGTGTTCTTTAAGTGAATCCACCCTGGTGCTCAGAAACCTGCAGGTTTTCTTCCCACTCACCTCTCATTCATTCCTATGTTTAGTCACCAGTCAGGTCCAGCTGGTCACACATCCTAAATGGCGCTCACCTTCACCCCTGTTCTCCATGCCTACTGTTTCTATGTCCAGTTTTCCTTGCCCTCTTCCCTCAGCTGCCACACACTGTCCAAGTCATTTCTTCCCAATCTCCCCAGCTGCTCCTTCCACATCTTAAACGTTAGGGTTTTTGTTTGTTTGTTTTCTGGATTTATGTCTTCTCCATTCTTCTTTTTTCTCTAGGCACCCCGTCCTCTCATGACTTCAGATATGACCTATGATCATCCATGGCCAAGCTTATCTCAGGCCAAGTTTTCTCTCCTTAGCTCAGTCCCCACACAGCCAACTGCCTATTAGATGAATTGGAATGTTTCCGAAACTGCAGTTACCATCTCTAACATGGAAAACATCATCTCCTGCCTTTCCTCAAGCCTCCTCCAGTGGGGTTACTTATCTCAGAGAATAGTACCAGTACCTCCCAGATGCTTAAGTTGGCAACATGGGAGTCAGCCTTGATCCCACTCTCCTTCAAAATCCTGTTTCATTATTTCTCTTCCACTGCCTCAACCACAGTTCAAATTCTCTCACTGCCCTTCTTCTGATTCTCCTCTGTTGTATAATCCACTCTCCACAGGATAGTCATAATGATCCTTTAATTAAAAAAAAAAAAAAAAAAAAGTCTGAGGACCTTACTCCCCTTAAACCTCTTTAAAGGAGCTGGTAATGGGTATATGAGAATAGATATAGATACACAGGGTGTGTGCAATAAAGTGGCAAAATTTTAGTAAAATAAACAACATACCACAAAAGTGTTGGATTTTGAAATAAATTTATTCTTATATGTAAATACATAAACATAGTCATTTTAAAAAATTGTTCAAAAAAGTCTCCATCTGCTGAAATAACAGACTCGATTCAACTTTGGAATCTTGAGCACATTTTAATAAACTTTTCTTTATCCATGGACATCATCGTGTTTTCAATCTTAGCTTTAACAACCTCTTTATTGGAATAAGGTAGTTTATTAACTCCTCTCTCACAAATGCTCCATACATAATAGTCTAAAGGATTTGCATCTAGTGAACTAGGCAGCCAGAATTTCTTTTGACCAGAATTCAGGAACATTGACATTGAGAAATTCTTGAATCTTTTTGGCATTATGTGCTGGTGCACCATCTTATTGGAAGATAAAATGACATCCATTTGTGACTTGCTTCATCCAAGGTACAACTACTTCTCTCTGAAACATCAAGGTAAATATCAGCAGTCACCTTCAAGCCTTGTGGGGAAAAACGCAGGGTCATGCTATCCCCTTCATTGCTGACAACACCTAACACCATCACTGTAGCAGGAAATTTCATTTTCATGATAACTGGGATTTTATTAAGATTCTCACAGAGTTACCTGTTGTTTCTTCTGTTGACTGATCCTGCTGAAAATTCTTCTCATTGGAGAAGAAAATCAGAGGGGTTTTTCCTTTGGGATTTCTCCATTCTGTTAGCAGTTTCCTTGCCTTTTCAAAGCATTTTTCCTTCGTCTGCTGTGTCGTAACTGGCCTCTTCTAAGAACATACAATCTGTATCTGATACCTTCAGCAATAATCCAGCGAACCGTTGTGTCCAACATCTGCAGTTCTCTTGCTATGGAGCACATTGCCTTTCCTGGATCTTCATTGATGATCTCCTGGATTCTGTGTACAATATCTGGACTTGTTTGATCCTTGCATACCTTATGTATTTTCCTTGTTGGTGTGGCAACATCAGGATCAGCATCCTATAACTTCTTCATGTTGTGAACTGTACATAAAGGGATATTATTCAAGTCTGCAATTTCCTTAGCAGTTTGCCCTGCATGCAGTCCAGAAATTATGGTTGCTCTAACATCATATTTCTTCAACATGATGGTTGCTCTCAGAATTGAATACTTTATATCTGAAACAATGATGTTAAATCAAAACCTTAGAAACAAAATTTTGCAAAATTAAGGAGCATGTGGAATAAGGAAATGCAAAGTTATGGCCACTTTATTGTGTGCAACATGTAAATATAGATATATAGATAGATACAGATGATACAGATATAGTCTATCCTGCAAGTATTGAGCCAATGTGAATATAATTAAAACAGTTTGCATGGCTGATACTTTTGGGACAGACCTTGTTCACACACACATACACACACACACACACACACAAATACACACATGTCCAATGTATATATGTGCATGTATATCATTTTTTTCACAATGTTCCCATCAATCCCTAAGAAAAAGTCAATTCTTGTTCACAAGTCCTCCCTAGTCTAGCCCCCACCACATTGTTGCCACTACATTGAACATGTTTTCCCCTTCCTTTCTTGCTCCAGCAGTATAGACCCCCACAGTTCCCTAACATGTTTTCTCCCTAGCATTTTAAATGTTTGACCATTTTTTCTTTGATTAAAATATTATTTTTGTTTTTAAACCACTTTATTGAGCTATGATCAATATAGAAAAAACATTGCATGTATTTGCTCTATACAGCCTGATGAGTTTGGAAATAAGTATTCACATGTGAAACAACCACAATCTATGCTGTCAATATATCCATCACCTCCAACAGTTTCTTCCTGTATTCTTCATTTATTATTATTTTTCCTACTATCATATTGTTACTATTTTGTGATCATACTTAAATTATATGATCATCTCAGTAGATGCAGAAAAAAGCATTTGACAAAATTCAACATCCATTCACGATAAAAGCTCTTAACAAATTAGGTATGGAAGAAACATACCTCAACATTATGAAGCCCATCTATGATAAGTCCACAGCTGATATACTCATTGGTTTTTTCTTGAAGATTAAGAAAAAGGCAAGAATGACTATCCTCACCACTTCTATTAATATAGTAATGAAAGTTCTGGCCAGAGCAATGAGTCAAGAAAAAAAATTAACAGCATCAGAATCGGAAAGGAAGAAGTAAAGTTGTCTCTTTTTGTGACTGACATGATTTTATGTATAGATAATTCTAGGGACTCCACCAAGAAACTGTTAGATTTAATCATTAATCCAGTAAGTTGCAGGATATAAAATCAGCACATAAAAATTAGTAGTTTTTCTATACACTAACAACAATAATAAATTATCTAAAAAGAAATAAAGAAAATGATCCCACTTACAACAGCATCAAAAACAATAAAATACTTAGGAGTAACCAAAAAGGTGAAAAATTTCTACTCTGATAATAAGACATTTGATTTAAAAAATTAAAGGCACAAATAAATGGAAAGGTTTTGTATGTCCATGGGTTGGAAAAGTTAATATTGTTAAAATTAATTTTTTACCAAAAGCCATCTATAGAGTCAACACAATCCCTATCAAAATTCCAATGGCATTTTTTTACAGAAGTAGAAAAAAAATCCTAAAATTTATATGATGCCACAAAAGACCCCAAATAGTAAAAGCAATCCTGAGCAAGAAGAACAAAGTAGGGGGCATCACATTTCCTGCTTTCAAAACTATAATACAAGGTGCTAATAATTGCCTTTCCTGATGTGGCTCAGTTGGTTGGAGCATCCTCCTGTACACCAAAAAGATAGGGGTTAGATTTCTGGTCAGGGCACATACACGGTGGCGGGTTTGATCCCCAGGTGGCATGAATATGAGAGGCAACGAATTAATACTTCTCTCTCACATCTATGTTTCTCTCTCCCTCCCTCTCTCCCAAATCAGTGAACATATTTTTAAAGAATTAAAAAATAAGGCAATAGTAAAACAGTATGGTATCAGTATAAAAACAGTCAGAGAGCTCTATTGAACCAAATTGAGAGCCCAGAAATAAACTCATATATATATGGCCAACTAATTTTTGACTAGGAAGCCAAGAATACTCTATGTAGGAAAGACATAGACATATTGAAGGGAAAGTCCCTTCAATAAATTGTGCTGGGACAACTGGATATACATGTGTAAAAATAAACTGAAACCCTATCTTATACTCCTCTCAAAAATAAATCTGAGCCCTGGCTGGTAGCACAGTGGATAAGGCGCCAGCCTGCAAACCCAAAGGTCACAGGTTCGTTTCCTTAGCCAGGGCACAAAACCAGGGCACAAAACCAGGTTGCAAACCAGGCCTCCAGTCAGGTCTGTGGCTGGAGACGGGTGAAATGCAACCATACATTGATGTCTCTCTTCCTCTCTGCCTCTCTCCCTTCCCCTCTTTCTAAAAATAATGAAATAAAATCTTAAAAAATAAATATAAAAAATAAATCTGAAATGGGTTATATGCCTAAATATAAGATCCAAAACCATTAAACTCCTAGAAGAAAACATAAGAAAAAAATGGCTCATTGACATGGGTTTTAGCAGTGACATTTTGGGGTTTTTTTTGATATGGCACCTAAAGCACAAGCAACAAAATAAAAAAATATAAAAACTTCTGCACAGCCAAGAAATAATCAACAAAGTGAAAAGACAACCTAAGGAATGAGAAAAATATTTGCAAACTAAATATGTGATAAGAGCTTAATATCCAAAATATATTTTAAAAATTCATATAATTCAATACAAAAAACAATCCAAATTTTAAAAATGGGCAAAAGGTCTGAATGGACATTTTTCCAAAGAAAACATATAAATGACCAACAGGTACATGAAAAGATGTTCAACATCACTAGATATTAGGGAAATGCAAATCAAAACCACAATGAGATATCACCTCACATCTTTAGAATAGTTGTCATTAAAAAGACAAAAATCATAAATGTTGACATAAATGTTAAGAAAAAGGACCCCTGGTGACACTGCTGTTGAGACTGTAAATTGATACAGCCACAATTAAAAGAGAATGAAAGAATCGTCAAAAAAGTAAGAATAGAATTACCACACGATTCAGCAATTCCACTCTTGGGACTATGTCCAAAGAGGATGAAGACACTAATTCAAAAAGTTATCTGTACCCTCATTTTATTAACAACATTATATACAATAATCTAGACATGGAAACCACCTAAGAGCTCATTGATGGATGAAAAGATACACACACAGAGGCAATGATTTATTATTCATCCATAACAAATAAGGAAATCTTGCCATTTTGACACTATGGATGAAACTTGAAGATAATATACTAAGTGAAATAAGTAAGACAAGGACACATACTTTATGAACTCACTTTTACATGGAATATTTTTTTTTCTTTTAATTTTATTGTTGTTGTATTACATCTATCCCTTTTTTTCTCCCCTCTGTCCCCCTCCCCACCCATCCTTTCCCCCCAAAGTCAATCCCACCTGTTGTCCATGTCCATGGTTCCTTTATACTAGGTTCTTGTCTAAGCTGCTCCCCTTCTTTGCCTACATGGAATATTTTAAAAAGCCCCAAACTCATTAAAAGGAGATCAGATTTGTTGTTACCACAGGCAGGGGGTGAGAAATTGGAAAAAGGTGGTCAAAAGGTAACAAACTTTCAGTTAAAAGATAAATATTTACTAGGGATATAATGACTATAATGACAGCTTGACTATAATGACAGCTTGATGACTGTAGTTACTGCTGTATGAGATGTATGAAAGTTAAGAGTAAATCCTAAGAGTTCTCATAAAAGGAAATTTCTTTTTGCTTTCTTTTTCTATTGTATCCATAGGAGATGGATGCTAAATAAACTACTGCAGTCATCATTTCACAATATATTTAAATCAAGCCATGATGTTGCATACCTTAAATTCACACAGTAATGTATGTCAATTATATTTCTAAATAAATAAAATAGTTTTAAAAGAATACAACAACATATACACCCTATTAGCCAATTTTTAAAGCATATAATAAGCATTCACGACAGGCATGAGGCCATGCAGTAGACCTCTAGGACTTGCTCATCTTGCATGACTCTAACTGCCTGGAATATTCTTCCCCACTCAACTCCCATGTCTATCCAAAGTCAACTTATTCTTAAAGTCTTAAACCTCATTTCCTTAGGGAGGCTTGTCCCAGCTCCCTAGACTATATGATTTTTCTTTGATATATTCTCCCATAGCATCCCCCCTCTCCCCATCCTATCTTTTCCTACTTATCACATTGGTAATTAATTGTTAAATGAATGGATTTTCTGCCTGATCATAAATTTCACAGAGATAGAGACCACATCTGTCTACAGTGGTATCCCCAGTGCAAGTGCCTGTTAGAGTTGAAAAGGCACTCAACACATCTTCATTATATTCAAAAATATTTGATCCAACTGTTGGCTACCTATAACACATGCATCTAGGTTCAAGTCCAGTCTGCAAAACCCAAAGGCCTACTTTATCCTCAGGTGAGACCAGGAGCTTTACTCTGAATTTTATCATAGATATACTATAAACCTACATTATGAAGACATTCTTATACAAGACATGATCAATGCCAGCAGTGAAGGGAGAACCAATGACTTGAGCGGTCTATGTTTTAAAAAAACTAAGCAGAGCTGATGGCCTGGTCCCCTCCAGGAGAGACCATTTCCCAAATGAAGACATTCAACACAAGTAGCAGACTTAAGCCCATGGGTTCCAAATGGAAGACAAAGGTCAGAAGAGGTTTCTGGGTATTGGGATCTTGATGTCAGGGATTTACAGAGAGGGCAGGGGAAATCCATCCTGATTAAGATGGATGCTGGATAATGATCCCCAGGCTCATAAGTGAAGGAGAGGCTGGGTTGGGGAGGGGAGATCAGAGCACCAGTTTCATTTCATGCTTCTGCTTCAGCTAAGACATCCATCTTCTCTTTATCTCAGACATCAGCACTCCTGGTTCTTGGACTTTTCGACTCACACTGGGACTGTATATACTCCCTGATTCTCAGGCTT
The DNA here is from genome assembly GCA_004026585.1 of Noctilio leporinus. Lineage (NCBI taxonomy): Eukaryota > Metazoa > Chordata > Mammalia > Chiroptera > Noctilionidae > Noctilio > Noctilio leporinus. Next base: position 111,552 of record PVIW01003922.1, read on the forward strand.
CAGACTCAGACTGAATGATACCACCTGCTTCTCAGAGATAAGAGATAAGGTGTCAACAAGACTATGAATATGAGATAGGACAAAAGAGACCAGTGTGAGTGGCAGATTGCATGTTGGTTTGGGGGTCTGGGGCTTTGGCCACCCTAGACAACCCATAATTTCTAAACAACCTCTCTGAAGGATGCAATTCTTCAAATTTATTGATGAAGTCATCCTGGCTGGCTTAGGGACTGTAGGTGGTCCTGCAGATCTTTAATGACTTGAGCTCAAGTGGAACAGGCTATGCAAAGTGGCAAGGATATCAATCTTGGGCCCACCTGGATCATAAGAATGGCATCCCAGACCTTCAGAAAAATGGTGTATCCCAGGGTATCACAAACTATGCAACCAGCAATTGTAGCACCCAAGTCAAAACCTGCTTTTTAAGACTGTTACACTGTACAAATGAAAATATATACATCCTTTGTCCATAATTCATCAGGATATGAATCTACGGACATGACCTGGGACTGTAGTGGAGCTCTGGCAGAAACTCCTCCCAGAGGAAAGCCCTGGGGCTGGGACAGGCCCAGTAACAAGGCTGTCACCTTTATGGGCCCCCACACCCATTTGTTTACTTCCCTTCATCGTGGGTCCTTGGTCTCACAAATATTTTTAACAACAATGTACACAAATATGCATCCTGTCTTTTACTCAGTTCTTGAGGGTTCAGTTCCAGTCAAGACATTTTCTGATAGTTTGGATCTGACAATGTCCTTCTAGTATCTTCCTTTAGGAATGGCTGACTGATAGGATTCAGCAATCTTGTGTGTCACTCTTTTCTGCGAGAGTTCAGAATACAGAGTGCCTTTTGTTCCCGAAGAAGACTGACATATTGGAGGGATCTGAAGACATCTGATTTTACTTCACTTAAAAATAATCTATCTGCTCTTCTCTCCTTAGAGAATTTTTTCTCTCTTACCATTTAGATGTTACAATAATATGCCTCATTAAAAGTTTCTGATTAATGTTACTCAGACCAAGATGAAATCTTTCCATTTCTAATTTCATTCACTCCTGGGAAGCTTCCCCTCATCACTGTATTTTATCGATTGTTTTGGTCACAGGCAAGCTGCCTTTCATCTGAGCAACAGCCCTGGAGTTAGCCCTGAACCACAGTAACACTGTCCATTTTTCCTATTCTTGTGACACTTCTTCACTTATTGAGGAATTAAAAAGTAATGAAACCTTTCAGAGAATAGTTAGATTGCAAATAGACCTATTTCTTGGTGGAAAAAAGTCCTGAAGAAAGAATGGTGTTCTCATATTGAAAATTTTCCAGTTAACTAAATCATGGGATTTTATCATATATCCTAAGTTAATTCGTATAGTAAATGTATGAGTGCCCATTGTATTAAAATGGTGTGTGTGTGTGTGTGTGTGTGTGTGTGTAATAAAGCTCAGGATTTTTTTTTTCAAGCAGAGGATATGCTTGCTCACTGTGTAAGCAAGGAGAGAGGACTCACTGTGGGCCCACAGTGGCCATGAGGATACCTGAAGGAGGGCCTTGAAACATGTAGACTCTCACCTGAGCTCCTTACTGAGAAAAGCATGTATTTGCCAGGAAGTTGTGTAAGGTCAGGGTGTAGATCCAGTGGCCCTTAAACTTGACTATGGAAGGCTTAAGAAAACACATGTTGTAAAGATGGCAGAGGAGTAAGTGGCAGCTACACTAACCTCCTCCCAGAACCAATCTGGAATTACAACTAAATTGTAGAGAAATCATCCAGAGTAACCAACTGAACACTAGCTGGAAAAAAGCCTTTAACAAAGGTCAGACTGAAGAAACCACTTCACCACAACAAGACTGGTAGGCAGTACAGAGGTGGTGTGAAAGGGGCTGGCTGGGTTCTTACAGGCAGTAGCTAAAGTTCTGGGAGGATATTTAGTGGCTGGGGGATCTCCCTGAGAAGTTTGGAGTCTAAAGCAGAAGCTGGGCTCACCAACCTACAGTAACAGAGCCACAGAAAGGCACCCAGATAAGATCCAGCTGTGACGAGCAGCAGGGCTTCTGTCTTCCAGGAAGAGACAGATGAAGATGCTGAGAGCCTCTTAAAGGGCCAATGCACAAAATTTCATTTGCAGCCACTTACCCTAGGGCCTGGCAGAGGAAGGACAGAGTGGACTAAAGATGCTTGAGGAGAGTCTGGGGCTGGTGGCTCTGGGGAGAGAACTGAAGGAATAGCTGCCAGGATCCCTGCAGTAAGTTATTCCTCACACTGCAGAAGCCATCTTTCTCAGGCAGAGCACTCTTCTTCCAATGGCATCAGCCTGGGGGAAAGCAATAACCCCATCCACAGGAATAAACTGCCCTGCCATGTAGTGCTTAAGCCAAACCACTGATTATAGCTTGATCAGATTAATAGCTGATCATTTTAACAACTGATTGGTTTAATATCTAAGGTGAAAAACACAAAGCTGTCAAAATGGGAAGGCAAAGGAAAAGACCCCAAATGAAAGAGCAAGAGAATTCTCCAGAAGAACTAGATGAAATGGAGTCAAGCAAGCAGTTTACCAGATAGACAGGTTAAAGTAATGATTGTAAGGATACTCAATAGCATGAAAAAGGCATAAAAACTATAAGAAAGGGCCAGTCAGAAATAAAGAATGCAATATCTAAGATCCATAACACACTGGAGGGAATAAATGGTAGGTTAGATAAAGCAGAGGATCAAATTAGTATTTTAGAAGAAAAGGTATAAAGAAATACCCAGGAATAGAAGCAAAATTTTAAAAAGAATTAAAAAATGAGGAGAGCTTAAGAAACATTTTGAACAACATGAAGCCTAACAACATCTACATCATGGGAATGCCAGGAGAAGAGATTGAACAATGGATTAAGAACCTATTTGAAGAAATAATGACTGAAAACTTTCCTAATCTGATGAAGGAAAAAGTCACACAAGTCTGGGATGTTCAGGGAGTCCCAAAAGTTAGATCCAAAGAGGCCCACACCAAAACACATCATAATTAAAATGACAAGGCTTAAAGACAAGGAGAAAATCCTAAAAGCTGAAAGAGAAAAGCAGGTAGTAACCCATGAGGAAGCACCAATTAGACTGTTGCTTGATTACTCAACAGAAACATTTCAGGACAGAAAGGAGTAGCATGAAATATTCAAGGTGGTGAAAAGCAAGAACCTACAACCAAAGCTAATTTACCCAATAAGACGATCATTTAAAATCAAAACAGAAATAAGGAGCTTCTGAGATAAGAAAAGGCTAAAGGTGCTTGTTTACACCAAACTAGTGCTGCAACAAAACTGTTAAAGGGCTTGCTTTAAGAAGAAGAAAAAGACCAGCCAGGGCACATAACAAGGTTGCAAACCAGGTCTCCAGTCAGGTCTGTGGCTGGAGGCAGGTGAAAAGCAACCATACATTGATGTCTCTCTCCCTCTCTACCTCTCTCTCTCTTCCCCTCTTTTTAAAAAACAATGAAATAAAATCTTAAAAAAAAAAAAGAAGAAGAAAAGGAGAAAGAAGTAAACACAAAAGAAAAACAGTCTTAACAATAAAATGGCACTACATACATATCTATCAATAATTACCTTAAATGTAAATGACTTAAATGCTCCAACCAAAAGACAGAGGGTTGCTGAATAGATAAGAAAACAACACCTATATACATTCTGCCTCCAAGAGACCCATCTCAGATAGAAAGATACGTGAAGACTAAAAGTAAATGGTTGGAAAAAGATATTTTGTGCAAATGGAAAAGAAAAAACAAAAAGCTGATGTAGCAGTACTTATTTATGGCAAAATAGATTTTAAAACCAAGGTTATAGTAAAAGACAAAGAAGGATACCAGATAATGATAAAGGGAACAACCCAACGAAAGGATATAATCCTTATAAACATTTATGTACCCAACATAGGAACATCTAAATGTGCCAAACAAATCTTGATGGGCATAAGGGGAGATAGTAACAGTAATACAATCATAGTCAGAGATTTTAACACTGCATTGCCAAAGAAACAATATACATACTTGTCAAATGCACATGGAATATTTTCTAGGATAAAGCACATGTTAGAATGCAAAATAAGTCTCAATAAACTTAAGAAGACTGAAATCATATCAAGCACCTTCTCTGACTACAGTGCTATGAAACTAGAAATGAATCACAAGAAGAACAAAGACATGGAAACTAAATAACATATTATTAAACAATGAATGGGCCAACAATAAGATCAATGAAGAAATCAAGATATCTTGAAACAAATGAAAAATGAGGACACAACAACCCCAAATCTGTGGGACACTGGGAATCAATCCCAAGTGGGAAATTCATAGCATTACAGGCTTATCTCAAAAAGCAAGTAAAAGCTCAAATAAACAATCTAATTTCACACTTAAAGGAACTTGACAAAGAACAACAAACCAAGCCCAGAGTAGACGAAAGGAAATAACAAACATCAGAGCAGAAATAAACAAAAGAGAGCCTAAAAAGTTATACAAAGATCAATGGGTCCAAGAGCAGATTTTTGAAATGATAAACAAGATCAACAAACCTTTAACCAGACTCATCAAGAAAAAAAGAGGACACAAGCAAATGAAATCAGAAATGAAAGAGGAGCAATAACAACTGACACCAAAGGACTACAAGAGAATATTATGAAAAATCATATACCAACATACTAGACAACCTGGATGAAATAGATAATTCCTAGAAACATACAATCTTCCAAAAATAAATCAGGATGAATCAGAGAATCTAAATAGACAGATTACACCTAATGATATTGAAACAGTAATAAAAAAAAACTCTCAATAAACAAAAGCCCTAGATGGGATGGCTTCATAGGTGAATTTTACCAAACATTCTGAAAAGAATTAACACCTCTCCTCAAACAACTCCAAAAATTTCAAAAGGAAGGAAGACTCTCAAGCTCATTTTATGAAGCTAGCATTATCCTTATTCCAAAACCAAATGAAGATACAAAAAGAAAGAAAATCATAGGCCAATAATCCTGATGAACATAGATGCTAAAACCTCAATAAAATATTAGGAACCAAACACAGCAATACATAAAAAAGATCATAAACCATGATCAAGTGGAATTTATTCTGGGACAGCAATGTTGATACAAAATCCACAAATCAATAAATGTAATTCACTACATAAACAAAATGAAAGATAAAAGCCACATGATGATATCAATAGGTGCAGAAAAAGCATTTGATAAAATTCAGCACCATTTGTGATAAAAACTCTCAATAAAGTGGAAATAGAGAAACATACCTGAACATAATAAAGGCCATATTAGACAAACCCAGTGCCAGCATCATATTCAATGAGTAAAAGCTACAAGCATTCCCTTTAATATTGGGAACAAGACAGGGATATTCACTTTCACCCCTCTTATTCAACATAGTACTGGAAGTCCTAGCCACAGCAATCAGTCAAGAAGAAGAAATAAAAGCATCCAAATTGGAAAGGAAGAAATAAAACTTTATTTGCAGATGGCATGATGCTGTACATATAGAACTCCAAGATTCCACCAAGAAACTACTAGAACTGATACATGAATTCAGCAAACAGCAGGATATAAAATTATTTATCCAGAAATCAGTTGCATTATTATATGCTAATAACGAACAAATAGGAAGGGAAATTAAGAAAACAATCCCATTCATAATTGCTTCAAAAAGAATGAAATACTTAGGAATAAACTTGACCAAAGATGTAGAAGACCTGTACATGGAAAATTATAAGACATTGAAGAAAGAAATTGAAGAAGATACAAATAAGTGGAGGTACATATCATGTTCATGTATAGGAAGGATGAACATTATTAAAATGTCCATACTACCCAAAGCCATCTATAGGTTCAATGCAATTCATATCAAGATTCCAATGATGTATTTCACAGAACTAGAACAAATATTTCAAAAACGTATACAGAACCACAACAGGCCCCTCATAACAACAGCGATCCTGAGAAAGAACAAAGTGGGAGGAATCATGCTACCTAATATCAAACTATACTACAATGCCATAGTAATCAAAACTGCATGGTACTGACATAAAAAAAGACACATAGATCAATGGAATAGACTAGAGAGCCAAGAAATAAACCCACACCTTTACAGTCAATTAATAGTTGACAGAGGAAGTAAGCACATAGAATGGTCTAAAGATAGTTTATTCAAACAGTGTTGGGAAAATAGGACAGAAAATGAAACTAGACCACCTTCTTACATCACATACAGGAAAAAATTCAAAATGGATCAAAGACTTAAATGTTAGACCCAAAACCATAAAAATCCTAGAAGAAAACATAGGCAGCAAAATTTTGGACATTGCTTGTAGAAATTTTTTAACAGATATATCTCCCTAGGCACAGGAAGCAAAAGCAAAAACAAAGGGACTACATCAAACTAAAAATATTTTGCAAAGCAAAGGAAGCCATCAAGAAAATAAAAGATAACCCACAGAATGGGAGAACATATCCACTAATACATCTGATAAGAGGTTAATAACCAAAATTTATAAAGTACTTACAGAACTCAGCACCAAAATAACAAACAAAAAACAATTAAAAAGTGAAAAAAGGGCTTGAATAGACACTTCTCCAAAGAGAACATACAGATGGCCAACTGACACATGAAAAGATGTTCATTGTCCTTAATCATAAGAAAAATGCAAATTAAAACCACAGTGAGATACCATCTCACACCTGTCAGAAAGTATCATAAATAAATCAACAAACAACAAATGCTATCAAGTATATGGAGAAAGGAAAAATACTCTGCAGTGTTGGTGGGATGAAGATTGGTGCAGCCACTATGGAAAACAGAATGGAGATACTTCAAAAATTAAAAATGGATCTGCCTTTTGACCCAGTGATCCCACTTTAAGGAATATATCTGAAGAAACCCAAAATGCTAATTTGAATGAACATGAGCACCCCTATGTTCATTACAGCATTATTTACAATCACCAAGATATGGAAGCAGCTTAAGCATCCATTAGTAGATGAGCTGATAAAATTGCTATGGGACATTTACATAATGGAATACTACTGGGCCATAAAAAAGAAAAAAAGTTTATCCTTTGTGACAGTATGGATGGACCTGTAGTCCACTATGCTAAGTGAGTTAAGCCAATCAGAGAAAGACAAACACCATATGATTTCATTCATATATGGAATCTAATGAACAAACTGAACTAACAAGACAAACAGAGTCAGAATCCTAGATGGAAAGCAGATGACAGCTAGTGGTGGGGTTGGGGAGGTGAGGCAGTAGATCAAAAATGAAAAAGGACTCACAGATATGGACAACAGTGTGGTGATTGCTGGGGGAAGAATGGTATAAGGGGATTAAATGGTAATGGAAAAAACACAATAAGATTACATTTAAACACACACACACACACATACACACACAGGTTGTTGGACCCCACCCCCGAGCGTCTGATTTAGGAGGTCTGGAGCAGGGCCCAAGAATCTGCATTTTTAACAAGTTTTCAGATGAGTTTGATGCTGCTGGGCAGGGACCACACCTTGAGAGCCACAGAATGGGGTGTAGATGGTGACTATGAAGACCCTGAACCCAGGCTTTAGTTGTTATGGCACCAACAGCACTCAAGTCCTACTTTAAACAATTGACAGGAAACCAAAGCCTCGATGGAGTCAGCTTACAACTCACAGGAGAACGTGGTCAATGGGAAGTAGGAGGCATAAACCTTCCCCATCTCCAGCATGATGCCGGATATGACTGGGTGTAGTACAATAAGAAGCAGGTAACTGCACACGAGGTTGGTATATGCGTCCAATCCACCCAACACTCTCATAAAAGACAGCAGGCAGGGGAGCTGAATTTCTGTGGAGAAGACAAGTCAGGGGGCAGGCTCTGAGGTCATGCATTCCAACCTGTTGACAAGGCATGTGTGGAGCAGATGCCACCAGCTCCTCAGCAAGTGGCATCAAGGCTTTGGTGTCCTGGGCTGTGCTTCGAGGTGGAAACAGATGGGCCCCTCGCTTCTTCAGGAACAGAGGTACCCACATAGGACTTGGTCACCACCATCATCATGGAGTCTGACCTTTGCCAGGTCTAGGTAGATGCAAAGCAAATGGCTCACAAGTGTGGGGAGAGCATCTTAGTAAGCCTTAGCAGTGAGTTCCACTGTTGTGTCCTGTATCTCCCCACAATACAGCCGATGGTGGCAACCAAATCTTGGAGTCACCTGTCCCCATAAGCCTCACCTGTGACCCTGCCTCCAGAGGGACAGCTCTCTACCCATCATCATGTTCTCTACTCATATTAAATTCCCAATAGGCATTTATTCAGTGATTAATCTAACAGACGTCTATTGAGCTCTGTGCCAAGCATGGTTCTGTATGCTTGGGATGTAAAGATCTGTGTCCCACAGAGCTAACAATCCAGTAAGGGGAGGTACAGAAAAACAATACACGTGATAAATAAGTCAAATTCCATGGCATGCTAGAACTTGATGAGCCCTAAGGAAAAGATCAGCAGAGCAGCACAAGGAGGGATAAAAAGATGGGAGCAGAGCCAAGTTCAACATGCTAGGTCCAAATCATCGTCTTCAATTAAATTCAAAACTGATGAAAGACAGTATATTAGCTATGATACCATATTTATGTATTTTTAATTGCTGGGCTTTACCATGCAATCCCATGCAAATTCCCCTGAGGAAAGAACCCAGCCTGGAAATGAAAGCAAAGGAATAGTCTGTGGGCTCTGAAAGGGAGTGATTTTTAGGATCCAGAGAAGAATCCACCATTTCCGTCACTCATGTGGTCTGGCTGTTCCTTACATCATGTGGGCATAAAGCCTTTTATTCCTCAAAGGGGGCTCAATGGTAGATGAGGGGCTAGTGGGGTGTCTTAAAGGTAGTGAGAAGCTAGGGATAAGCTAGAGAAATCACAAACAGAACAGGCTTTGATGAGGGGGAGGGATTCTGTGCTGGGTACCCGCCTGTTAGAACAAAATTGAGAATACAACGGAAGAGGGTGGAAGAAATTCAATAAACTTTAAGCCTTACAATTATGTCTTAAGCCTCCTTTTAGGGGCCTAGGAATGCAAGGGTTCAAGACAGAAGGAAATATCCACAGAGACCCCAGCAGGACATCCTCCCAACAATAATTCTTTGCGAAGTGGAGGGAGACTTGCGCTAGGCAGGAGAAGCAAGTTACTTGCTAAGAGGTTGCCAAGACTGAAAGGAGTCCCCTCACCTATTGGTGAGGTTTGCTTAGCTCAACTCTTAAAAAAAGAGGTTGGACTACTTTAATGTGTCCAGCCTTTTTTTTAAGTGGATTTTTTTTTTTTTCCAAACAAAATCTTAAGCAAAATCCAGTACATAAAATAGTTAAGAATGGAAGTGATCTTGGCTGGGAACCCAGCAAGAGGCCTTTTCTGCATCCTCCTCACTCCCTCTCCTGCCTATCCTTCTTCTTAGAAGCATTTCTGAGACAGGGGACGATCCCACAGAATATGGTCTTTCTCTCCCCTGGCATCTTATGATTTTATAATGTACATGGGCCATTAAAATTCATAGAACGGCAGTAATAATTTAAGAACATAATTTAATTTGAAGGAAAATTTAAGGACAGAATGATACTGGAAGAGAATGGGAAACAAAATCTCTAGCTAATGTCCCGAGTGAGTTACCTAGGCATGCAAGAAATTGTTCAACCCTTTGAGGGGAAAAGCCCAGGGTTCCCCATCCAAGAAGGGGTGACAATCTTGCTGGCGCCTCCTAAGGAACAGGGGTGGGATAAAGGAATCTGTCATCCACAAGCTAAAAAGGCTTAAAGTATACATTAAGATAACCAGGCAGCTTTGCTCACAAATGCAAACGAATCAAGAATAAAGGAGATGCTGTGTCACAAACCTTGATTCCAAGTTCAATATTTTCTCCTCCATACACATCCATCCCAGGATCCAGAAGACCAATTTCACCAAAGAACTTTCTGTTGACCACGAAGGAGCAGCCAATCATGGCTGGTGTCCTGCGGAAGAGAGAGAAGCTAAAGAAGTTAAGTCATGTGATACATACATGCACACACACACACATACACACCACACACTAGAATTTTACTCAGCTCCTAGAAAAATGGAAATCCCACCATTTACAACATGGGTGTGTCTTGAGAGTGTTGTACTAAGTGAAGTAAGTTAGAGGGAGAAAAAGATAAATGTTCTCACTTGCATGTGGAATCTAAAAAAACAGCCGAACTTGTAGTAGAAACAGAGAAAATGGTGGTTACCAGGGACTGTGGGGGCCCAGGAAATGGGGAGATGTTGGTCAAAGGGTCCAAACTTACAGTTAGAAGATGAACAATCTCTGGAGATCTGATATATATAGCACAGTGATTACAGTCAACAATTGCTACATTGTAAACTTCCAAGTTGTTAAGAGACAAGATCTTAAATGTTCTCACCACAAAATGAAATGATAATTATGTGATGTGACAGAAGTGCCAGCTAATGATATGGTGGTAATCATACCGCAATATATAAAATGAACCAATTCAACATATTTGCACCTTCAACGTACATAAGGTTATATGTCTCTTATATCTCAAGTAAACAAAAGTTAACTTCTTTAAGTATCAGTAAAGGCATCGGTACTGGAAGCCCTTCATAGATACCATCATAACAGGCGCTGGGTTCCATTCTGGCCAATCTAGTCGCTTCCCAAAGGCCTCAATTCCCATACCCCTGTTCTCCATAAAACCATGTTTTAACTTTAGGCAAAGTAGGGGACCCAAAGCGTCTAGGGGTAACTGGCCCCTTTGTCGCTTGAATGAGAACAAGTTTCACATATCACATGAAGTCTGCAAACATAGAAACTGGTTCTCACTGCATGTCTGGTGACAGCTGCATGACAAGATGAGCATCCAAGGTCCATGTCAGGGATGCTCAGACGTGAGGAACAAAATGTGTTGGTCCCCTATTCCAGAAAGAAGAGCTTTATAAGTTGGGGGTGTGAAGGGAAACTGGATAAGGGAAGAGGACTCAACAGGAAGAGGTCTAGACTGCACGTTGTGGTAGGAGAAAGTGGATCAGGATGCTGGTCCTTGAAGAAGGGAGTAGACTCAGAAGAGACCCCTGGTGCCCAAAGGGGTCAATATTGAACCACAGAGAGACTGCCTCAGCCCACAGAGAAAGGGCACTGAACAGGAGAGATGAAAGGGTGGCCATTGGCCATAAACTCTGGAAATAAGGATTAACATTTGATTTTATACATATTAATCCTCTTGATTATTTCTTCTGAAGTAGGCTAAAGGTACAAGTTGAATTCAATGAAAATCAGAGACGAAAACCGTCTGAGGCAACACATCATGAATTCATGTGTAGGAATTGATGGAAATGCAGCATTAATCTACCTCATTCATTGCAATTTCGCACGAAGCATGGAGCCATGCATTGCTAATGAGGGGCAACCCACTGATACATGTTATATATTACATTGTATTACATTCTATTACATCCTGTACTATAGTGAATATCAATAAATCCTTTATCTATTTTCATCTCTGTTTCCAGGCTTTATAGGTACCCTTGTATAATAAATCCATTTAGCAAGTATTTGCTTAGTACCCACAATATCTAAGGTATTTTGCTGATGCTCTAGGGGATAGAGAAACACAAAGTGTATTTCCTTCATTCAAGGAACTAAGAATCATTTTCATTATTACTAGATGATGATGATGATAGTGGTGGTGACGGCCATTTATTGAACAACTACTACATCTCAAACACAGTGCAAAACACTTTCCTACACTGTCTCATTTTAAAACCTGCACAGCCCTATGAAGGAGGTAGGACCATCTCCATTTAAAAGCCAAGTCCCATGGGGATTTAGTGATCTGACCCTGAGTCACAGAGGAGAGCTCAGGAGCCATCCAACTTCAAAGCCCTTGACTTCAGCCATGTGATTTGTGGCACACTTTGGCCAAAGCTACATGGAGGAGCCAGCAAACCCCGAACTGCCAAAGGCCAGGCATACCATTAAAACGCCTTCGTGAGCAAAAGGGGCATCTCCTACAGGAGGCCCCGTGAAACTGCCCTGGGGCCACTGGGAAGGTATTAGGTGGCATTCTCTCGAGTTGAACTACATAGACCTCAGTCTTGGGTCTTCATAAGCTCCTTCTGATTTTGAGCTTGACTTTGACCTCAGTGCTCAGATTTCTGAACCCACAGAATACCTGCTGCTACCCACTAGACAGGGAAGCAGTAGGGCATGCTGGGAAAGCAGTGCTGAGCATTGAAAGAACCTAGTGGGAATACTGGCACTGCCACTGAAAATTTACTTTGTTGCATTAATGGTGTGCTCTGGATCCCAGTTCAGTTTCTACAGAGTGCTGCTGTGAAAACATGCAAGAAGAGCCTAATGCCAAAGGCAGGAGCTCGGGGAAATAGTGTTCCTTTGCCCCCCTACTGAGGCTGGTCCACGTTTTCCCTGAAACCTCATACCCATCAAACCTATGTACGTAGGAGGCTGCCCTCTGCTGGTGCAGCTGTGTCACCCCAGCCACACCAGACAGCAACTGCTTCAGGGCCAACAACTTCCTCCAGAGCTGGGCCTCGCAGAGAGAAGAAGCTGCAGAGCTGCAGCCCAGAAAAGCACTATGCCAGCCCATACCCCCACCTCAGTTCACCAAACCTAAACAGTCAATCAAATTACATTTTTCCTGAAACTTAGAATTGAGGCAGTGCTGGGAGCCAGAACTACATGGTCCCATCCATAGGTGGGGCCCAGGCCACCATGTAGGGCAACTGTGATGCACACAAATGATGGCACACAGGGAGGAAGCAGGTGCACAGAGGAGGGGTGAGACCATGGGGTGGGGGCTACCCGGTGACTTTAGCTTCTTGTCTGCTGAGAGGTGTGGGGTCAATCTCTGCCTAGGGTCAGTCATGTGAGAGTTCCCTGTGTCTTTGTGGTCGTGTGAGATTTCCCTGTGTCCTTGTGGTCTGTCCTCCTTGACTTAAACCCTGTTAGACAGACTTCTGTTCTTTGCAACCAGACTATGGCAATGACGCATGCTATCCCTTCCTACTTATGACCCAAGGGTGGGGTGAAGGGAGGTTATCCTATAGCCAGAAGAGGCAATTCTGGAAAGATTCATTCTGGGAGAACCAAATGCCAGGGTCCACCCTTGTGATGGAGAAATGCTGGAGATTGGAGGTGCAGCCTGGGAATTCAGGAATCTGCAGAGAAGAGGGGGCAGGAGGCAGCCCAGTGTTAACTCAGTTTTCTAAGAGAGATTGCTGAGCACAATAAGAAATTCTGATAAGTCACAACAATCTCCTATAAAAGTTAGTGCCTGGTGCCTGGAATTGTCTGATGTTAACACCTGTGTGAAGTTAAGAGCTTATTGCAAGTTCCTATATTTTCTCATTTCTTAAAGGCAAGCAGGAGAATTGAAATTATGGGGCACAGTCCCCAAACACTCACAGCAGGTGCCTTATGGGTGGGAACACTTTCTCTGAGGTTGGCTCAGGGCCCACCTGCGCCCACCTGAGCTGGCATCTCTGCGGACTCCTTTGAAAATGCAGACTCCTGGGTGTGGCCAGCATCACAAAACCAGGTTTACAGAGACAGGACTTAGGAATGTGTGTTTGTACCATGAAATCCATCCTATGGAGCTGTCTTCTTTCCCCACAAACCATCAGGTCCCCCAGAACAGACAGGTTAGTCCTCTAATTTCTCATCTTAGTTCTAGGAGTTAGTGTCTTGCCTGATGCAGACAGGTGCTCACTAGATCCTGTTAAATAAAGGAATAAGTGTAACAGTCTGGGTAACTGCTCCAGGTAGGTAAAGGTCCTATGAAGGCTCAGGGACAAAGTGGCTGGCTTGAGCCAGAACCCACGGGCAGCACGGTGGGTGCTGAAGGGATTGGGGATGGGGGAGATGAAAGAAAGGAAGAGAAGGAGAGAGGGGAAGAGGTGGAGGACAAAAGGGAGGAAGATGATGGAAGCGAGAAGGAAGTGCTAGAGGGAGGAAGAGGAGAGGTGGGAGGGAAGAGGCCATATCTCGTAACTTGCACAGTCATGGCAGGTAGACAGGATTCTTGTTCTTCCAGAGCTTTCCAGATTGCCCTTTGAGACACATCTTCCTCTATGGACCAGACTGATATTTTAATTTTAATTTAATTGGCTTTACCTGGATGCTGTTTTGGTTGTGGTGGTGGGAGAGAATTTACAGTACAAGTCCCCCTGCATCCCTGTGGGCTGGTCACTGCTTTGTTCTGCATATTTAACCAGGTTCTACCTCAGAAGCCCTAGGACTCCTGGGATTCCTTGTGACAGAGCTGAGACGTCCTCTGGTGCTTCCTCATTAAAACCAGATCACTGCAGGCGCCCAGGCCTGTGCAAGGGCCCACAGGCGGCCATGGTGAAGCAAGCCTCTGTCTGCATCTGGGCTGGTGTCAAAGCCCCAACACAGAGGGCAGGAGGCAGCTCTTCATGATAGGAAAACATGGAATGAACATGAGACCATCATTGCTATATGGCTGACCTGTGAAATGGTCCCCTAAAAGCCAGAGGAAAAATCTGCTACAGTGTTGAGAAGGGTGAATCAGCACTGTTCCATGTCTCAGCTCTAGTTAGACTGGGCAGTGGCCTGGGAACCAGCCATCGGGAGGGAGGAGACCTTCCCACTGAGCTGAGACCCCAGTCCTGCCAACAGCAGGGCTCCTAGGCCTGCTCTACTCTGCAGGCAGCTAGTGGACAGTTGGTGAATATGGAGACTAAATATTGACAGACATGTCCTCACCCACGGGTAGGCCAGTCCTGGAACTACCTGACTGGACTGATGATGAGTAGCTGTCCTCTCTGTACCAGGAGAAACAGGTCTCCCATAGAAAACTACCAGCGGGCCCTACCTGGGAGCTGCCACACTGCTTAGCCAGATGTATCCTTACAATCAGCCAAAAGCCAAGTGTGTCCCCCTTCCGCTGCAAGGCTTTCTCACCACCTGCCCAGCCACAGAAGGTGCAGCCAATGGCACTTCAGGGCTGAGGAAGCCCTGGAACGGGAGCCTACAAGCCTCATTCTCCAAACACAATGGCGGTGACTACCACCATTCATGCAAACATTTCCAATCACAATCACTCAAAAATGCTAATCACATTAAGGGATCTGCCAAAGTCTAATAGCTCTATTACACAGGAGAAGAGAAGTGAAAAATAATCATCTTATTGTTGCTGGTACACAGAACATATGCAACATACATAACTCTTGCTGCTGAGAGAGATGAGAAAGGATGGAGGCAAGTGAGGGGAGAGTGGCCATCTGGGTACTTTCACCAAGATACGCAAAACTCTCTCAATGCCAGTGCTGCTTCTTCTCACGGGTGACAAAGGCTCATCTGTGTTCTAGATATTTGCCCTCCTCAGAACCCTTCCCTGGCTCCTTGTTCTTGTCTGAATTAAGTACAGACTTTTCCTAGGAGTCCCTGCCCTCCTCAGTGCTCCCCAGCCAATGCCCCACAGACGCCCTGGCCTGGCCACCCTGGGCTACGTGTGGTTCAGGAAACGTGTCCAGTGTGTGCTGTACCTCCTTGCCCGGAACTGTTCTCCATGAAATCCCCTGTGTTTATCGAAGTCCTACCCACACAAAAAATTTCTTTTTTGAAAAAAAGAATAGCTTTATGATACAAAAAACTAATACATAGCTCTTAAGAAAATGTACCTCAATAAGAATAAGAAAAAAATTTTTAACAGATTTTAAAACACAGTAAAAATATCATGCGTATTCTCTGACCATAAGCACCCAACTCTGTGATTAACATCCATTCCCCAGCACACAGCTTACCTCCGCAGGTGACTGAGCCTGTGACCCACACTCATGGGCCCTCCCACCTCACAGCGGGCACCCCCCCACCCCCCCCACCCCCCGCCCTCTCTCCCTCCTGCCCAGCCCAAGGCCGGGCATGGTTGGATGGTGTCCTGGCTCCCTCCTCTCACTCTGTTGTTCTCAGCTGGCAAATCCTTAATGCTGATCAACTCAGGGCTTCACGTACTCCACACATGTACCACACAGCTGGACCTGGTTGCAGAAATATATAACCATGGAGGCTGATTTTACTTTAAATTCAGGGCCAGGAGTCTCCAGTGGGTCCCTAGCACTCCCCTCACTTCTGTTACAGCCCCCAGTTGCTCCTCTCTTCTAGAAGATTCCACGCTGGCCTTCTCCCTCTCAAACCTCCAACACCTCCTCCTCCTTCCTATTTCTCAACTGATGCACTTGCTTCCTACTTCCCTAGCAAAGTAGCAAAGGAAGAGAATGTCTCACCTCCCACATGACCCACTTACCAGTATCTGTCTCCCACTTTCCTCCCCTCTGCTATAATTGATTGTCCATGCTCTTAGGTAAGGCCAACCTGTCCTCTCCAGCTACGGAAAGGACCTCACTTCAGCAACCACTTCCCCTAAATACACCTGCATGAGATATCTTTTCTTCCTATATTCTCAATGCTTTCAGACCTGGGGCTTTGCTGACTGGGGAGATTCTGTCCCTCCCAGGGAAGCCAATTTACAAAGACCCGCTTAGGAGCGTGACTTTCTAATGCAAACTAACCAACCCAAAGCCCACTGTCCCAGCTACTTCCTCCACCTGCTGTTACCCTTCAGGAGGTAATCTTCCTCTGCCCTGGTCATCCAGGGCCAGGAGCCAGACAACTGGAGAGAGCTCACCCAAAATATTCCAACTAGCGAATCCTAAACCTGATGCGCGGCTGTCCCTGCCTCGCTCTTTCCTTCTCGAAAGGAAGACTCAGGACCCTGCTTTGCCCTCCTTCTGGCACCAGCCTGAGACCAGGTGCTTCCCCATTGGCCCTGGCCCTGTGTGGCTAGGCGAGCCTCTTCTTCATTGCAACTGTGAGCAAAAAGCTATCATTTTCATGACAATCATCTCCTGTTCCGTTGTTCTCTACGTACTGGAATAAAATCATCATCGCATTAAACATTTTAGAGCAATCAGCAGCTCTCCGCCTGGGTGGTTCATTCCTAGCAGCTTGCCCAGCCTGCAGATCCCCCTCCTGACCCATCTGCCACAGCCACGCCTTCTCGTTCTGCTCCCCTTACAGCAAAGCCCCTGGAAAGAGCTGTCTGTATCTGTTGCCTCTGAATCCTCTCTAGTTTTCTTCAAAACCTGCTCAACTATGCTTTCACACTCACCATTTGTCAACATCAGAGATAACTTGTCCTTCAAAATCCAAGGGTCAAGTCCCAGTCCTCATCAAGGGCACCCTACTCGCTGTATTAGACATAGTGGACCGTTTCCTCTTCCTGGGAGCAGGAGCTCCGCTGGCTGTCCGGGGTCCCACGCATGACTGGCTGTCTTCCCAGGTGCTCTTTTCCATCTCCTTGGCTGCCTCTCCCTTTTCTCCCTGATATTCAAGACAGTGGGACACCAGGGCAGAGCCCTCAGGTCACTTCCCCATCTACACTCACTCCTTGGTGATCTCATGGCTGTCAATAACATGTGTATTCCAATAGCTTCCAAATTTACACTCCAGTCTGGATCTTTCCTCTAAACTCCGGACTGCTATACTCAACGGCCTACTCACTGTCTGCATGATGCCTAAGAGATCCCTCAGACATGGCGGAAGTGGAATTTTTAACCTTCCTTCCACTCAGACCTGTCCCACCCAGTCTTTCTTATCTTAGGTAATGTCAACTACAAATGCTGAGGTTAAAACCTTGGTATCTGCCTTAGTGCCAATCGGTTAGAAAATATATCTCCTTCCAACTACACCTGGGCTCTGGCAACCCCTCAACACCTCTACCACCATCAGAATACTGCCTGAATTACCACAGTAGCCTCTGAGCTGGCCTCTGTTTCCACCCGTGCTCTCCTTTGGTCAATTCTAAGCACAGTATCTAAAATCATAGATCAGACTGTGCCTCTTGTGGAATGACTCTCTATTTCCTTCAGAGTAAAAGCCAGGGCTTCACGATGGCCCACAAGCCTCCATCCAGACAGTCTGTGTACTTGGAGCTTCTCTGATATCCTCTTCACACCCTCTCTGCTCCAGCCACATTTGTAGGTAGACACCCCAAATAACTGAGCACAGGGGTTCCAACACCAACTTGGGCATGCGTATTCATAGCACCATTATTCATAATAGCCAAAAGGTTGAAATGATCCAAATATCCATCAATGGATGAACGGATAAACAAACTGGTATACCCCTACAATGGAATATTCCTCAGCCTTTAAAAGGAATAAAGTTCTGTTACATGCTATGACATGGACAGGCCTCAAAAACATTATTCTAAATGACAGAAGTCAGAAACAGAATCATATATTATATGATTCCATTTACATGGAATATCCAGAATAGGTGAATCCACAGAAACAGAGCAGATTGGTGGTTGTCAGAGGCAGGGGAGATGGGATAGTAGGGAGTAACTGCTTCATGGGTATGGGGTTCCCATTCTGGGTGATGAAAATATTCTGGGAGTGGATAATGCCAATGGTTGTACAACCCTATGAATATACTTAATGTCACTGAGTTATAGGTTTAAAATGGTAAATTTTAAGCGTATTTTCACACAATAAAACATACTGAGCTGGTAATAACAATCCTCAAACTTGCTTCTATCGTCATATTACCTTATAAATGTGAAGTCAAAATTTCCAATTGCCAGTAGAACAGAGAGAGGGCAGGAGACTGGAAGGGTGGTTCTATCTCCATTTTTACCTTCCATTCACAGAGACAGACTTTCCACTGCTCTGAAGATAAAGTCCCAAAATGTTTCCAGTCTTAGCCCAAACACCCTATTTTCAATCTGGAGTGAACAGCACAAGCACCACGGTCCTCACTCTAGGATGGGTGGGGACAGTGGCCCCAGGGCTCGGGGAAGGCACACTGATCTAAAAGGCCTGCCACTTCCGGGCAGTGTTCCAAACACCTGTGACTCCGTTTCTTCATTAGTAAACCAGGCAAGGGACTCTCCCCTGATGAGCTAATAGAATTGTGGTGAGAGTCTGATGAGATCATGAAAACAAGTGCTCTGTGCATGACATTGTGTTCAACACATGTGAGTTGTTATTGAGAATTTTTTTAAAAAGTGAGTGATGAAGGACAAAAGGGTCATTGGGGTGGGGTGTGTGGACAGGGAGGGAGAAGCTGGTGAAGATCCTGGCAAATGGTGTCACCCCAGGAAACAGTTTGGGTCTAGAGAGAGACTAGCAGAGATGAGGTTCTAGGAGGAAAGAGAAGTGAGAAAGTCTGCTACCACATGGCAAAGAGGTGTGAATTCTGAGGTGAGTATCGGGGTCAGGCGTGTGAAAACACCTGAGGAACTGGGCCCGGGTGTCTGCGTTTTGCCTTGCTCTACCTGCTTTTTATCTCCTGCTGCTCTTATAGGTCCCTGTCACCTATCTACGGTGGCCACATCTCCAAATTCATGTCAGGCTCATCCTGTTTTCTCTTTCCATGATTCCAGTGGGCCCCCCTTGTTGGAACTTGCAGTCTTCCTCTGCTCTCATAGTTAAACACCTGCCATTTTCATTGGCCCCAGCTGTGCCATGGCCTGTTGCTGAGCCCCTTCTACTGACAAGGCCTCATTGGCAGAAAAAGCATATAAAACTCAGCACCATCTCTGTTATCTTAGATGACTTTCTGCAAATCCTGTTCTCAGGGTGCAACCAGCACTGGGTATTTTGATGGTATTGTCTATTGATTCAACAAAACTTATAGACAGCTTAGTCAAAATGCACTACTTCAGTGTATTTGGTTATAATACTGTACACCATGAGATCTTTTACACCATTTCCTAATCAACAGAACAAGTTCCTGGTGTGGATGTTCCCTTCCTTGGTCACTTCATGCTCAGGCACTGATATGCTCAAGGGACCAAAAGACAAGCCAGGAGGGAGAAAAGAGTGAGCAGGTGGGCACCACATCACCCAGGCCAGCAACACCCTGAAAGGAACGTGTGGTGCTTCACTGTGACAATTCGTAATGATTTCTAAGCCTCCAAGCAGCTCTACTTGGTAGATATTATTAGCACCACCTTCCAGCAGAGAAAACTGAGGCCAACTAAGGGTGGGGTGAACTGTCCAAGGGCAAACACATGCGATTAAGTGCGGAGCTAAGTGCATCCAGTGGTGTCTGACCTCCCGCCCCCTAAGTATCCTGCCCTCCTTCCCGATGAAATCATCAAAAATTGTCAGCAGTTAAGTGTGCCAAGTAGAAGAAGTGGTCCCGCTCCGAAGATTTCTGGGAAGTTGCAGCTGATAAACAGTAAAAATACAATCTTGGGGA
This sequence comes from Noctilio leporinus, assembly GCA_004026585.1. Classification (NCBI taxonomy): domain Eukaryota; kingdom Metazoa; phylum Chordata; class Mammalia; order Chiroptera; family Noctilionidae; genus Noctilio; species Noctilio leporinus. Next base: position 131,848 of record PVIW01003922.1, read on the forward strand.
AGGAGTTTGCTGCTTGCCTAGCATTCTTAGCTGGCACGGTACAGTAATTTAATACTCAGAGTTCCATTTGCCTCTGCTGTACATATAAACACCAACTGGTAAGTCCCGCTGCCTTTTAAACAATCAAATGCTGTCTCCAGCACACAAATATCTCACAAGAAAATAGGACCCAGGGGCCGGTGCTTCACCTGTTAAATGGAGGTAGCACTTTCCCTTTTGCTGCTGAAAAGATAATTCATGCTGAGACAATGTCTTCCTCCAGATTGGAAAGTGAACTATCTGGGTATGAAGAGCCTTTTCCTGGGGAGGATAAAGGAAATGCTCATCCCTCCAGAGTGTGATTTTTCACAGATGCAGAAAGTACTGGTGGGGGTTGAAGGGGCCAGTCCCAAAACGCACATCCTTGGCAGACTGACTGTAAAACAGACCATACCGGGACTCTCTAGTAAATGTTTCCTAAAGGTAGTTTTCTCAGCATCTCACTTTGCTCTTTGCCAATTAGATTTTCTTCGGGAAATTGATTTGCAAGTAATTCTTTGAAGATGGTTTTTGTAAAAGTACAATGTTTCTAAAGAAGTGGAAGCACAGGGAACTATAGGGTCAGCCATGGACATTGTGTGTGTGTGTGTGTGTGTGTGTGTGTGTGTGTGTGTGTGGTGAGCTATCCGATGAGACAAAACATATTTGGGGGGAATGTTTGGGAAAGAGAAAAAGAGGAGGTGTCTAGAACATAGGTCAGCAAACTACACCACCTGTTTTTATCCAACTAGACAACTAGGAATATCTTTAATACATTTATAATCAATTTACAGATGGGAAGACTAGCTTTGAACCTCAGTAAAGCAAAATGTTACTCCTCACCCCAACTCCCACCAAAATACATTTTCATCATGAGTAGACCTGACCTCCAAAAAATTGTACGCATTGCTATTACATTTTGGATATCATCAGTGAAAATATTTGTGGAAATTTGATTTTGCTCTTGTTTATAAATACCTTCATAATAGCCTTGATTTTTGCCTTGGGTCATAAGTCCTAAAATAATTACTGTTTATCCTTTACAGAAAAATTTTGTTGAAATCTTGAAGGGGATTGCAGGCTCCACAAGGAACAATGTGACCCCCAGTGACTGGCAGGGAGGGAACGTGGAAAAGGACAGATAATGGACTCAAAGAGAGAGAAAGGACTTGAAAGATGGATGAGTCTCCTCATCTGTAAAGGAGGATAATAATCTCTCTGGCTTTCCAGGGCTGATGTAAGTAAAAATTTTGACAAAGACTTTGGGCTGTACACTTGAAAATGGTGTCAGGCCAGTGAAACACACGTTATTCTATAAAGAAAGGAAGAATACTTGTGAACAATTTTTCTGAGAAAGTTTTAGAACATTCTAGGTAAATTCAGGCACTATGGGATAAAATAAAATCAAAAATAAGTAAACGGGGTCAAGAAAACACAGGGGAGATGAGCAGAAGGTGATGACAAGGGTGAGCTCAGTGTATAAAGTGTTCATTTAATACAGGCAGGCTAACCCAGCACTACACTATCGGCAGATAGAATCACTGCAACGCTCGCTCCGTAGTGTCTAAAAGATTTTTTTTAAAGAGAAGTATAGCACCCTGGCTGGTGTGACTCAATGGACTGAGCACCAGCCTGCAAACCAAAGGTCACTGGTTCGATTCCCAGTCAGGGAACACACCCAGGTTGCAAGCCAGGTCTCTGGCCAGGTCCCCAGCAGGAGGCACATGAAAAGCAACCATACATTGGCGCTTCTCTCCCTCTCTTTCCCCCTCTCTCCCTTTCTCTCCAAAAAAATTATATATATATATACACACACATTAAATAAAGAGAAATATAGAAATATAGCTACTTGGTCACAAAGACCCAAAATAAATTTCTCTACTGAGTAATTGGGTGAACATTCTCCTTGCAACACTGCTTCAGTAACACAGCAAGCTCCACACATCTGTTCCAGAAGGTATTCCTTGGCAGTGGTTCATAGCAGTCGCCCTATTGTAAGATGAGAATAATTGTTTCCAAGGACAAAACAAGGCCATAGCTTTCTGATGGCCTTGCATGTTTAACAGCTAGAATTGCAGTAAAATAGGTTTAAGAAAGTGGCCAAATAAAATAATAATATATTTTGAAATAGATGATGGGCTTTTCTCTTCTGGATTTGCTGTTTCATTCAGAGGCAATTGCACCTTTAAGATAGGTTAAAACTATCAAAGCTGAGATGAAGAGAAGCAAAGATTTTAATTTCTGGTTGTGATTATAAAACCGAAACTTGAAGCTAACTTCTGAAACAGTCTTGAAGCTAGGATCTCAAGTGTGCAAGCCATACCTTAGATAAAAGTGCTTTCTAAATTCTGAACCTCCCTTGAAATATCAAGGACAGCAGAATTAAGGCAACGACAGAAGATAGAGGTCAGTCGTGACACAGCCAGCTGTGGGCCTCAGCACTGGCTCACCGTGGGATCACCAGGAGAGCTTTAAGAAGTTACCTGTGCTTGGGGCCATTCCCAGGTACTCTGATTCAACTGGTCTACATTCATATTTGACTCAAAAGTGCAGCTAGGGTTGAGAACCATTGACAGATGGGGTGTTTCCAATCCCCAAAGGAGGCTAATTCTTCCTGGTTTGGGACCAAAGTCTGAAGAAAGAATGGAGGAGGAGAGATAGACCTGTGAGAAAGCCTCTTTCGAGGGACTGTTAGCTTGAGTCTTGTTGCTCAGGGCGGAATTCAGGGAGTGGAGAGAAATTCTACAAATAGAGTGAAGCCCGGATGGCAGCAGAGATGATGCTGCACTTGCTGCCTAGTGCTCTGTGGGAGGGAGGAAGTCCCGGGGCTGTGGATCTGTGAGGCAGGGACAGGAGCGATGTTCAGGCAGTGAGCAGACCCACAACAGGGCTCCCAGTGCCCACTGCCAGCTCTGGCCTACAGGAAATCCTGGCGTTCCTGCATTCTCCATGGAAGGAGTGGCAAAACGCTAAACAGGCCAGATCACAAGAGGAGTCAGAGGACCTGAGGGCACAAAGAGTGGGTATTGCGTCCAGAGTGCAGGACCAAGGACATCAGCAGTGAATAAGGAGGGGATAAAACTCAGAAGGTGGGGTGGTGTGCGATAACTCAGCAGGGCTGGGAAGGTTCCAGAGGACAACGTGCAGGCCAGACCCCTTTCCCTTCTCCCCCCTCCACAGTGCAGTGCCAGCTTCCCCTGGCACCTAGCTGTGATTCAAGAGAGGGGGTGGGAGAGACAGACCTTTTGAAGTGGGAGAGGCCCTTCCAAACAACAATCTGTTTAATCCCATTTCACTGAGCAACTGACTTCAAAGAGATGGAGTTTTAAATGAGAAGAAACTCAGCTACCTTGAAATGACAAGATTTGTTATCTTTCCTATCAACAGTGAAATGGGGGCTAGAAACCAAGTTGAATTCATTCAAATATGGGAAAAAGTCAGCATTTTTTTTACACTTAACTTGCAACTACAAGTTAAAACCTGCTCGAGTTTTAGAGTACTTAAAAGAATGAATGGACTCCAAGACACCAGCAGAAACTAGGGGGAAGAAAGAACAAAGGATTCATATTTAAAAAATAATAATTTTCTGGAATTTTGGGGGCAGTATGTCTCATGGGTCTTAAAAATGTATATCTTGGGCCTTTAAAGTCCATTGCTAGGAGTATGCCCTGGAGAATAATAATGATTTTCACCCCAGAGAATGTCAGGCTATGTGATTTGGACAACTCAACAGCTGAAAACAATGAGAGAAGCTGGCAAGAAAAGCTTTAGACTCCTACGTTGCAAGCCAGGTCCCTGGCTGGAGGGATGTGAAAGGCAACCATACATTGATGTCTCTCTCCCTCTCTGCCTTTCTCCCTTCCACTTTCTCTAAAAATAATAAATATGATCTTAAAGAAAAAAAAGTTTTAGACTCTGAATAAATCCATTAAAAATGAAGAAAATGGAAATGATTGAGATGAGATCTGGCTGACACCGGAACAGAGAAAGAAGCCCAGCACTGGGTTTGTTTCTGTCCAGAGCTAAGTATGAGTCCAGAAAGGGGATTGAGAGGCTGAATCCTCTTTGGACCCTGCATTTGTGGAAACCTCAGAAGACCAGGGAGTTAAAAGTTAGACTTCACTGCCTACCAATGATGGGCAACCTGATAAGCCACTCTCCATTTCCATCTGTAATACTGAAGGACTATCCCTAAGGCAAACTCTCCACTCAAAAATCAACCTGCCCTCCCACAGGCTGCATGTCTGCTTAATTCCACCAGGGTGGCCCAGAGAACCTGAGATCTTCAATTTTAATTAAGGGATCAGGGCTGCTAGCACTCTTGGGCTCTTGAAAAAAGTAAATAAAAATTCTCAAGGGAGGCAGATAATATCATCCTAAGTTTCAAATGAATAAAATAAATAATTCTCAAATATGATCTCTAGCACATAATCAAAGGTAATTAGAGACATCAGGGTTCAAGATATCAAAAATCAAATCTGTGGAAATAACAGACAACTGGCACATAACCTCCAGATAGTGCAGCTATTAGATACTAATTGCAGACTCTCTATCTTTACTGTGCTTAAGGAGATGAAAAGTAAGCTTAAATTTTTCATTAGAAAAATGCAAACTATAAAAAGTGACACAGAAGGTTTGAAAAAGAAAAATGAGGAATTAAAAAGTTGAGTAAAATTAAAAACTGAGTAGTTTAAAAGCAGATTATATACAACTGAAGAAAGTATTACTGAAGTAGAAGATGGGTAGGTTAGAAGAAATTTTCTAGAATGAAGCACAGAGAGATAAAAAGAAAATACAGAAAGGAAAGTAGATGATACAGAGAATACAATAAGTATTCTGACAACAGGTCTGTGAGATACCAGAAGAGGAGAAACAGGACAGAAGCAATGATTGAAGAGGTAATGCCTGAGAATGTCCCCAAACTGCAGAAAGACATCAACCTATAGATTTAAGAAGCCAAACAAATGTCAAGCAAAATAAATAAACAGAAATACATTCCTAGATATGCCATAATAAAATTTAAATAACAGAGACAAAATTTTATAAGCAGTCAAAGGGGAACAGAAAAACCTTTAAAAAATGTTTTTGTATAAGAATTTTAATCAGCCCTGGCTGATGGCTCAGTGGATTGGCACCAGCCTGAGAAACCCAAAGGTCGCTGGTTTGTTTTCCCGTCATGGTACAAAACCAGGTTGCGAGCCAGGTCTCCAGCCAGGTCCTTAGCTGGAGGCAGGTGAAAGGCAACCATACATTGATGTTTCTCTCCTTTTCTTCCCTCCTCCCTGCCCTTCTCTCTAAAAATAATGATTAAAATCTTGAAAAAAAAAAGAATTTTAATCAAAATATTACTTATCATAGGAAAAACTAAAAACCCTCTGAATTTCCATCAATACACATAGTTAAATATATTTTGGCATATCACCATGATAAAAATATGTCAAGCTATTAAAACATCTTTTTAAAAAATGAGTGATATATGAAATATTTATATTACAATGTTAATGGAAAATGTCAAATAGCAGTATACCTATTTATGATCCCTTTATTTAAACATATATAGTATAACAAAAGGTAATATGCTAGAAATGCTGCCAATAATTATTTCTAGGTTGTGAGTTATTTTATTTTCTTCTTTAAACTGTGACCCTGTTGCTTTTTGCAATCAGGGAAAAAATGTGCTCGTGCTTAGTTTCATTTAAATATACAACACTAACGTTCATGTTGTTCTCAATTTCAAGTTGGGGCAGGACCCATTTGCGCTAGCAATTGCTTTGCATTTATCCTATTCTAATTATTTTAAGAATGCACTGAAAGATAGGCAGGAGATGGTTGCATGTTCAAATGTGGTATTATATGAGCCGAGAAAGTCACATTTTTTTTTTTTTCAGATGCTTCTGTGGACATTCTCCCACAATTATTTCCCTCTAAACCTTTTCTGCAGATACTCTCTTAGGATACCCACATGACTGGATGGAATTCTTTTCTCCCAAAGTTCTTCCAGGGAGTTGGCATGTCCCCATCCCCTCCTGGGTCTGGCACATACTGAGCTGGGCTTTTCCTCACACAACTCAAGGAGAAAAAGAGAAATGCTCTTCTAGCATAAGACACACTAAACCTAGAACATATTATATAATAAGATTTGTATTAACATCTTTTTAGATGCTGGACCAAGAAGCTCATGAAGAACTTATCACCTCTTCAACCACATGGGTCTAAAAGCCTCTGAAATCCACTCAGGAATCACATTAACAGAGGAGCAGGTGCCCAGGACTGACAAGTGTGGGAGACTTACTGGAATAAAACAGCAAGACCATGTTAAGTGCGAACTGTGCTGTGTCTGACCTGCTGGAAATGAGGGCATGAGGAAAGGGTTATACACAAAGGATGGGTGGTTACGAGAATCCAGAGACTGGTGAGGGACTTTACCCAGAACCCACAGAAGCTTAGAAACAAAGTGGTTTCTCATTTGCTTTTTGGCTCAGTGAAATAAATTGCAAGTGCAGTCAGCTATTCATTAGAAGGCTAGTTAATAATTGCATGGAGTAGCACATATAATTACTACCCTACAAGAAAAGGGTTTTCATTGTATTTTCCTTTAATGAAATCATTTTTTTCTTTTTTAAAGTGTATTTTATTTAGTATGCTATTCCAGCTGTCCCAAATGTTCCCACCCAGTACCCTTCCCTCCAGCAATCTCCCACTTAGTTCATGTCCATGGGCCATGCATATAAATTCTGTGGCTTCTCCATTTCCTATACAATTCTTAACACCCCCTGTCTCTTTTGTACTTACCAATTATGTTCCTTAATTCCTGCACCATTTCCCATATCCTTCTCCTCCCCTCTCACAGCTGATAACCCTCCAAATGATCCCCATACCTATGATTCTGTTCCTATTCTGGTTGTTTGCATAGGGTATTTTATTTTTAAGATTCAATTATTGATAGTTGTGAGTTTGTTGTCATATTAACATTGATCATTTTGATATTCTTTTTCTTAAATAGGTGACTTTAACATTTCATGTAATAAAGGTTTGGTGATAATAAACTCCTTTAGCTTTGCCTTGTCTGGGAAGCCCTTTATCTGCCCTTCCATTCTAAATGGTAGCTTTGCTGGACAGAATAATCTTGGTTGTAGGTCCTTCTTTCCATCACTTTGAATACTTCTTGCCAGTTCCTTCCAGCCTGCAAAGTTTCTTTTGAGAAATCAGCTGATTGTCTTATATGAACACCCCTTTATAGGTTACTCTCTGCTTTTTTCTTGCTGCTTTTAAGATTCTCTCTTTATCTTTAACATTTGGCATTTTAATTATAATATGTCTTGGTATGGTCCTCTTTGGGTCAAACTTGTTCAGCACTCTCTGTGCTTCCTGGATTTGTATGTCTACTTCCTTCACCAGATTAGAGAAGTTTTCTTTCATTATTATTATTATTTTTTTTAAGATTTTATTTATTATTTCCAGAGAGAGGGGGAAGGGAGAGAGACAGAGAGGGAGAGAGACATCAATGTATGGTTGCCTTTCACCTGCCTCCAGCTACAGACCTGGCTGGAGACCTGGCTTGCAACCTGGTTATGTTGCCCTGGCTGGGAATCGAACCAGAGACCTTTGGGTTCGCAGGCCAGCACCTTATCCACTGAGCCACCAGCCAGGGCTTTTCTTTCATTATTTTTTCACATAAGTTTTCAATTTCTTGCTCTTCCTCTTCTCCTTCTGGCATTCCTATGATTTGGATGTTGGCATTTTTGGAGATGTCCCAGAGTCTTCTTATACTTTTCTTGTTTTTTGAATTCTTGTTTCTTCTTTCTGTTCTGGTTGAGTTCATTTCTTCCTTATGTTAAAAACCATTGATTTGAATCCAGGCTTCCTTCCCTTCACTGTCAGTTCCCTGTGAATTTTCCTTTATTTCTTCCTTTATGCTGTTGTAACCTTCATTTCTTCTTTTATGTTGTTACTGTACTCAGTGAGTTCTCTGAGCACCCTGATCACCTGTGTTTTGAACTCTGTATCTGATATGTTGGCTATCTCCATTTCATTTAGTTTTCTTTCTGGGGTTTTGTACTATTCTTCCACTTGGGCCATATTTCTTTGTCTTCTCAATTTGACAACCTCCCTGTGTTTGTTTCTGTATATTAGGTAGAGCTGCTTTGACTCCCTGTCTTAGTTCATGTATAAGTTGTATGGGCAGAGCCTTAGGTATTTGCCAGGGTGGGGCAATCTACTTCACTGCTTTCTGTGTGTGGGGAGGGTTCAGGGAGGGGACGGTATCACTACCTTGCTTCTGGAGGTTTGCCTGGCACTTGTCCTATTTCTAGTCACTTCACCCATTTCCCATATGTGATTGGCATCCTTTCAGCTGTTGCCCTGGTGGTGAATGCTAGAGTGGGTGGGTTTGCATGCATTCTCAGTCCATATGGGCCCTTTAAATGGACTTTTAAAAAAGATTTTATTATTTTTAGAGATAGGGGAAGGGAGAGAGGTAGAGAGGGAGAGAAACATCAATGTATGGTTGCCTTTCACCTGCCTCCAGCTAAAAACCTGGCTGGAGACCTGGCTTGCAACCTGGTTATATGCCCTGACTGGGGAATTGAACCAGTGACCTTTGGGTTCGCAGGCTGGCACCTTATCCACTGTGCCACCAGCCAGGGCTAAATGAACTCTATTGAGAAACTGGCAGTTTCTTCTGCCACCCCAACTTTCACTGGTTTTTACTGCTAGAGGTTATGGGGCTTTATCTTCCTGGCACTGGAACCCTCGGCTGTGTGGTCTGGCCTGGGGCTAGGATCACTGGCTCCCAAGGTATCCCTCCCAATTTTTATCCACCACATGAAAATGTGCAACCATGTGTTCTTCCAGCCACTGCCTTTCCATGCTGCACCACCTCTCCTCTCCTCTCTGACCTGGGATTCTGCCTCTCCATCCCTTCTATCTGTCTGGTTAAAGGTGGCTTCTTTAAAGCCTTGGTTGTTGGACTTCCATACAATTATATTTGCTGGCAGTTCTGGGTGTTATTTTGAAGTTAGTTGAAGTTAGTAATTCTTCTTGTGGTTGCGTGAGGAGACAAAGTTTGTTTACCTACATCCCAGTCTTTACTGGTAGTTTCCAAACCATTCTTTTCTAAATGGCTCTGTTCTAAGGAAGAAGAGACAGGACACCAATTCTACTCACAGTGACACCAGCTGGCTCTGCTTCAAAACACTGTTCAATGCCTGAAATGTTTTCTCTCATCTGCCTCCAAGCACAGAGACAATAAACAGCCTTTTAAAGGTCATTTTCATGCTCACTTTCAAGGTATCCCCAATACTTCAGAGATCTCAAACTCTAGACAACATTCAATGCTCACTGAGACCTGGCCCCTTCCTTTCCCATCTTCATTTCCCTTCATAAATCATCTGCTCTTCATGCAAAGGCCAACAGCGTTTGTGCTTCTTCCTTATGTTTAGGCCATCCCCTGCTATCTTCTATTCAATCCTTATATTGTATGGGGTTAGCTTCAGCCCAGCTTCCTGCATGAACCATTTCACTAGGTTAGCACAGTGGCTCTCAACCTCCAAGGTACCTACAGTCTGCAGCACTCCTTTGGCAAGTGTATTATTTTGTTTTTCAATCTTCCTGTGTCTCTCCACCCCAATATCAGGTCCCAGGACTGGAAAATGGCCATCTTGATTTCTTCCCAGTATTGGACATTGCACATGTGGCCTTTACTGACAGGACAGTGTGAGTACCACGAATGAGCAGTAGAGCACACTTCAGCCCTTAATGGATATGATGGCCGCATTGTATCTCTGCCATCCACACTCATCAAATTAAGTCCAAAAGAGCGGAACAATTCTGTCATGAGGGCTTTGAGAGAAGGCCAGGAGGAGACAAGATACGAAGAACAGCTTTCACTCATGATGTATTGGGAGCAGCTGGGCTGGAGGAGGGAGCCTGGCAGCAATGGAGCACGAGGCTGGGCTGGGCCTGGCAGCCCTGCTGGTTTAGAGTGTAGAGGATGGGGCTCCAAATGTTTTCCAGTGAGGAGGCCAGAAAAATCCAAGTTCACGGTCAGAGTCAAGTCCAGAGCCAGAGGGAGAAGTCGCAGAGTGAAAAATTAGAGCAGACATGTATATTCCCAATGGGCTGACTGGGCTGTTGCCATTTCAGCTGGCATTTATGGGCCCAGGGTACCTCTCCTCACTTGTCCACTGTGAGGGGCCTTGTTGCTGGCTTGAAAAACAGTGATTTCTGGGCCACTAAATGCTGCTTTGCTACCAACACCATCATAACTGAGGTTTATCAAGTGCTGGTTAAATAAATCCCAGGCATTTACAGTTGTTATTTCACTTAATCCTCTCAACAACCTATGAAGGAGATACTATTAATATCCTGAATTTAAAGATAAGGAAACTGAGGCGCGAAGGAAGTTCATCATTTCCCCAGCAGCAGACCACTAGTAGGTGGTAGGGCCAACACCTGAACCCAGGCTCTCTCAAGCAAGCCTGTGGGGCTTCCTCCCACCTGACTTCTCCACTAGTTTGCCTCACCCTTGGTGGGTCCCAGCCTTTGCCTCAGGAGGAAACCAAACTATTGGGAGTGGTCTTTAGGCCTCAATGGGTCTGGTCCTACCCAGGCACAAACACTCCTTCCAGCAGATTATTCTTGCCCCACCTCAACTCCAGCATCTCCCTGTTCTTCTGGAACCCAGCCACTCATCCTCAGAGAATGTGCATCTTCCCAGCGCCTCTAGCCTGCACCTCTCCTGCTGCAGCCAGGCCACTGCCTCCTGTTTTTGCTCTAAGACACAGCCTGGTGAGGGTCATACCACTTGCACTCTGAGTCCTGGGCACTGGAGCAGTGGGGGCTGAGGTTTAGGAGGAGTCCAGTGCAATGTGTTACTCAAATCTCAGCTCGTGACATTTGCGTCAGAATGTCCCCAGGTTTGATCATTTACTAGAAAGATTCATAGGGCTCAGAATATGGATATACACAGGGCTATGATTTAGTATAGCCAAAGGATATAAAGAAAAGTCAGCAAAGGGAAGGTGCATGGAGCAAAGTTGGAGAAACCAGGCACAAGCTTTCAAGATCTTCTCCCAGTGAAGTCCACACAGCATATGCCTAATTCCCCCATCAATGAGTTGTGACACATGTGACATGTTATCTACTAGGAAGGCTCACTGGGGATGAGTAACAGGAGTTTTTATTGGGAGGGTGATAGTGGAGACACCCTCTGCCTGGTGTGTACCAAAATCCCCTTCTCCCAGAAAGAAATTATGCATTTAACATAAACCGCATTGTTTGTTCCAATAGCTTAGGTGCTAGGAGCCACTTTTATCAGAAATCCAAGTTCCTGGAGGCCAGCCAAGGGCCAACCTTGCAAGCAGGCCTCTTTAAAAATAAGCACTTAGGCTTGCTATGTTGACCCTTTGTCCACACAATCCTATACAGACAATGTAATATCACAACAGACCATCTTTCCCTTCCCATTTGTGCCAGATCTCACACTTCCTAAGTGTGCCTATTTTACTAGAGCTTCAAAATAATCTCATACAGGAGACAGGGAGGCATTGGTCTTCTTGCAGATAAGTAGGTCAAAGGCTGAGAAGATGCTTGACTCTAAGTCACTGAGAAAAGGACTGGGAAAGCTGGACCCTAACGCTAGCCAGTCTCCTCTCTCCTGACAAAGAAAGAAAAGAGGGAGACATGGCCCATAGCCCAGGCATGAACAAATCTAGATAACCTATGTGAGCAAGGGCATAAGAAAAGTTTGCTGTCCTTGTTGTCATCTGGGGATTGAGCAAGAAAGGACTGTGTCTCCACCATTTGAGGAAACTGAAAGAGGAGCAGAGCTCCCAGGGTCCATGAACTTTTAATTCTCCCAGATGGCCCTCAGCTAAATTTATTCATAGGATAGTAGTGCTGGTGCAGCCTTACAAATCCTTGTGAACAACTCATTTCTTTATTTGAAAAATATGGAAAACAATTAGCTTCCACCTTTACTGCATATGGCTAATAGCCTGTTGTTTAGAAAAGACTAGAGAATGAACAATGAAAGCCATTATGTAAGATAGCTTTTAAAAAACAACAAAAAACTTTAATAATTTTCTTGGAGATGGGGAAAGCGAGGGAGAAAGAGGGGGAGTGAAACATCCATCAGTTGTCCCTCATTCGTGCCCTGACCAGGACCAAAGCTGCAACCCAGAAGTCAAACCAGGGATCTTATGTTTTGCGGGATGACACCCAACCAACTGAGCCACATGGGTCAGGCCTTATTGCGCTTTCTTTACCCTTAGAAAATTGCTTTCATTATCAATGGAAACAATGACATTCCCTTCTCTGTCATCTGGGGTTTCTCTCTTGATGCACGCTGAAGCCAGGGACCCAGTTCCAGGTTTGAGACAGAATTTTAAAAAACATAGACAAAAATAAAACCCTTGGCTCTTCTACTGTGTAGAAGTAGGCAAATTTACCCAAATGTTGACAAGTGGACCCATGAGAGGGTTTCTGGAGGACAACAGGGCCTGCACCCCGGGAAAAGGACAGCACCCTGTCTAGCACTGCTACATCTAAGTCTGGACCTGCGTCTCCTCACTTCCAAAGTGGAAAGACTGAGAGCAGCTGCCAATGAACTGCTTCCTCTACGATGGTCTAGGGCCCTGAGCCCGATGTATATTTGTGAGTCCATCTGATTCTCACGGCCGTACTTTTAGACAAGCAACAGCACCTGCTTTTGAGGCTCAAGCACACAGGAGTGTTGAAGGTCAGAGAAGTTGGGTACCTTCCTCTGGCGCAGCAAAGGATATGCCAACCTGCTCTCCCTGATGTTAGCTAACATGATGATTACATTAGCTGTTGGCATTCAGAAAATATGCTCCAAATATGCCACAAAGAAACACAAACAAATCTGTCTGTATCCTCTTGGGCTCTGGCATTAAAAAAAAAAAAAAAGAAGAAGTGTCCCCTGAGAATTCATAATGACGTGCCCATAATAGAGTTTGGGATTTTAATTTACATTTAGCTGCATAGTCAGGAAACAAGCAGCCTAGAAATGTACATGAAATGCAGTTCCTGCGGGTGACACCTAGGAGTGACTGGCAAATGCCTCAGGAGGGACATAATTCAATTCAGATCCAAACTGAACAGAACTCCAACCCAGAAGCTCCACTGAGGGTGAGCTCATAATCTAAAATCACAAACAAATGAGGAAACAATCCCCAAGGAACGAGTCAGCAAATACAGTATTATTAGAACCCCCAAGAACTTGAGATAATGGAACTATCAGATACTATAAAATAAAAATGTTCAAAATTATTAAAAACATAAAAGCAAGGCCCTATGAAAATTGAATGAGCAGAGGTGAAAAATAACCAAACCCAACTTCTAGAAATGAAAAATAGCGTCTTTGAAACTTAAAACACAGCAGGCATGTCAAGTAGCAGGTTACGCATAGCCAAAGAAAGAAATAAGAGTGAACAAAGGGACATGTTAATGATATTTCCCTGTGAGCATATACACAGATAGCAAACATAAAAAGAGATGGAGAGGTATTGGAGCTGGATGCTGCCGTGCAAACACTGGCCAGCGAGCTCCTGCAGCCTGGGCCGTTTCTCCCTGTTAGCAACAATTATCAACAATAGTGGACATTACTAAATTACTACATTGAAATACAGCTTTATAATTTATACATCAAATTTTGAGGTTAATTCATGTAATTCACTTCATCCTCAAACAATCCATGTCAGGTATTCAATTACTTATCTTACAGACGAAGAAATGGAAACTCAGAAAGATTTAAGGAGCCTGTATGAATACAGCTCGTCAAAGAGGAAGCTGAAAATCAAAAGGTATCTTCCAAAGGGACTTCCCTCTCTACTCATCCCCTCTTAGTGAATATTTCTCAATGAAAGAGCTGTTGTCTTCATCCTTTTGGGCTGCTGTAACAAAACATGGCAGACAGAGTGGCTTGTGAACAACAGAAATTTACTTCTCACAGCGCCAGAGGCTAGAATTCGAAGATCTGAGTGCCAGTGTGGCCCACCAAAGAACCTCTTCTAAGCTGCAAATTTCTCACTGTGTCCTCATTTGGTGGAAAACGAAGGAGAGCTCTCTTGGGCTCTTTCGTAAGGACATCAGTCTCATTCATGGCTTTTATTGCTTAATCACCTCCCAAAGGCCCCACCTCCTAATATAATTACGTTGCCATTAAGATTTTAATGTATGACATTGGTTAGGACACTCACACTCAGACCATAGCAAATGCCAGCTGGGGTGCTAATGCAGGACTCTCTAAGTCTCCACAGGGCCATGTTAACAATCACCTCAGACAACACAACTCTTCTTCCTTGGCTTTGAGAGCTACCCTATCTGCTTACACAGAATCGGCCTGCAGCTGCAGAGGATGAAAGGAAGGATGGGGCGGCTTGCAGAAAGGTGAATTGCTGGCTGCAGCCAGTTCTCAAAATAAACTATCACCTTGGACTTCACTATTTTGGGTGGGAGAGAGAAAATGCACCTACTTTAGGGGGAAACTAACTAGATGGGAACTATGTTAGGGTTAATTTCATACACAAGGCACAGGATGAGAAACACATCCTCAACCATGGGTTGAAACCATAACTCAACCCTGGCTTACAGAAACTCTTTGACCAAAGCACAAGGGGAAGTAAAATTCTTTTAGACCATGGGCTTTCTTTTGAAAAGGTCAAGGATTTTCCCCCAATGGCTCTAAAACCAACTGCTCAAGTGTCTTGTTCCTGCGAACCCTTTCTACAACAAACAGGTTTCATGTCTACGTACAGTCCGAAAGCTCAAATTTACAAGTTGTTGGGATTCAACACATCTGCCAGGTGGAATCTTAAATCTGATGAGGTTCCGGATTCATTAACCTTGGCAGAAGGAGCCTGGGTAAATCTGCTTGTGAAATACCTGCTGTATATTTTAATTCTCAAAAGGGCAAGGAAAGTAGACTGCAGGTCTATGTATCCTGCTTCAGTGACATCCTTGACAATTTCAATAACCTTCTCAAGATTTTCATGACCTTTCATTAAGGAAGAGTGGCTTCTCCCCGAGTTACAGAACATCAACAGCGAGGGGAGCAATGCTGCCTCCTCTGGACCTGAGCAAACTTTGTCCCTCACATCTCTGAGGCATGTGTTGCTTTCCACCTTAAACTGCAGTTATTCACCTGTGTGGTCTTATTCTCCTGCTCTAAAGAAATGTTCATGCTTCAGTTCTCTTGCACATCATCAATAGCATTTAACACAGTCTTTCACTTAGTAAGCATTTTATAAATATTTGTTGGTTAGCAAATCAATGAACGGGCCTGATTGAGACATGCTTTCTTCCATAACTCTCCTGCTTAAAAAAGTCATCTCTGAAAAGGGCCGCCATGCGTGTTCATGAGAGAGCATCCATACGTCAGAAGGAACGATGTGCAGGTTAGTGAGCAGTGATATTTATACTTCAGCTGTTCTTTCTGTTCTTGTTTCAGATTTGCAGCATTGGGCTCCCGGGAGGAATTCACAGGAAGGTGCTCCAGCTTCAACTCAGCTCTCCTCACTTTGTCAGAGGTTGAAAAAGGGCAGAATAGCTTGTATGTACACAAGTTACACAGCTAGAAGTGGAGTTGCAAATGGGAACTGGGTAGGGAGAGGAGGTCGATGAATTAATTCTCTCTCCATACCACCTGGTAGCAAGTGGCCACCGTTCCTTTAGCTGAACAATGTGCTGTGGCTTAAGAACTCTGGGGTGGGGAAGTGCAGAGTAAAAATTCAAAGTGGGAGAAGTGGAGCTAATGCAGCTATTGACAGTAACTAGCTTCAGGGTAATGAAGAAAATGGCCCCTTGCTGAATGCTGCCATTAAGGATGGTTCAAACCTCCCGAGTCCTGCTTTGTGATTTATAACACTGTCACGCTCTTGTGACTGAACAGATTATTTCTATTTCTAGGAAACTGGCCTAGAAATACATCTGGGCAGTGAACTATAAATATACATTTAAAGTTATTAATTGTTGCACTTGTTTTAATAGAAAAATAAAAAAAGTAACCTTGTATGCATTAATAGGTCTTGGTTAAAAAACTCTACACAGGGCAAAGGGACTTCCATCTGTGGTGTGTACTGCCCAGGACCTAGAATACTGCATAACACACAGTAGGTGCTCAATAAATATTAGTTTATGAGACAAATGGATGGCATTCACCTGTTAAGTACACTGAAGTAGAACTCAACTCCAAATACGGCTATGTGAAAAAAAAGTAAGTTGCAGGATAATATGATAGATGTACTCAGAATCTGGCATGTCATAGGTGTCAAAATATTTATTGAAGAAAAAGTTTGTTGAATTTATGTAGGATTGGAATCATGTGTGTTTATGAGCATAGGAAATGCAATGCACATGCACACAAATGCATCTTGGTAAATGCATAAAGAAAAGGGACTGGAAGGCCAGATACCCAACTGTTCAAAGGAAGAGAGTAAGATAAGGGACTCTTGGCGTGTATCATTCTCAATGTGTTGAATTTTTTTTTACAACAAACATGCTTGCTATTTTTACAATTCAAATGACATTGAAAAAATTTCAGCCTCAAAGAACTAACCCCCTGCCCCTCCACAAAGGGCCCAGCAAAGAAGGTTGCAGAAGGGGCAATCGGTAACCACAGCTGCTCCTGCGAGGCCTCCGCCCACCCTCCAGTAGAATGTGAGGGTAGCAATGGGGAAACAAGTTCCCAGTCAGCTCCTGAGCTCACAAGAGAGAGCAGGGAAGAGGCTATAGAAACCCTTCATAAAATGAGGGTTAATTTGACAGCAGAGAAGCTATTTCCACAAAAAGGGAGGTTGATAAAGGCGATTGATCATTTCATTTCATCACTTCAAGGGACTAGAGAGATCTTTCACAGGCACTGCACTCGCTTTCGGGTTTAAAGGCCTTTAAATCAATTTTATTAGGTTAATTGATGGTGTCTTCTGTGCACTTTTGCTCTGCAATCTGCCATGTCCTATCAGGTTGACTGGAAAGCTCAAAGTGCAGTTCTTGGTCCTTCATCCTGCTGAAAACTGGAAACAGGGAATGAAGTTGCCCTCTGTGTGCTGCTGGCTTCTGGGCTAGAGCACTAAGAGGCCACTCCATCCTTTATGGGAGCACAGTACTTGAAATAGCATTGGTAAGCTCTGATTTCCATGATTTCATGTGAGCTCATAACATGTGATTGGCGCAGAAGGCATATTGCGAGCTTTCTTTTTCCTTTAAAATGTCCTTTCTCCTTCCTTTTAAATATCTTTAACTACTTTGTGTTCTAAGTTCAAAATGATCACTATTTACTCATTTAACAGCTGAACCCTGATTTTGTCATAGTCTGGATAGTGTTTTCTAGCACTGCTGTAATAAATTACCACAAACTGGTCATTTATCCTCTTAGAATTCCATAGGCCAGAAGTCCAAAATCAAGGTGTAGACAGGCTGCACTCCTTCCAAAGACTCCAGGGAGAATCTTGCCATGCTCCTTTCAGCCTCCAGTGGGATTTCCTAGGTCTGTGACTGCAAAACTCTCATCCCATCCCTTTCCCCTGTGTC
The DNA here is from genome assembly GCA_004026585.1 of Noctilio leporinus. Classification (NCBI taxonomy): domain Eukaryota; kingdom Metazoa; phylum Chordata; class Mammalia; order Chiroptera; family Noctilionidae; genus Noctilio; species Noctilio leporinus. Next base: position 149,416 of record PVIW01003922.1, read on the forward strand.
TGTGACTTCTCCTCTACTGTCTCTTATAAGGACAACTGCCATTGAACTTAGGGTCCACCTGGATAATCAAAGATGGCCTCATTTCATAGGCAGTAAACTTTCGGATATCCTACGCAAAAAGATGTTTACTGATACTTCACCAAGGGCAAAGGAAATCAAAGAACGAATCAACAAATGGGACTATATCAAATTGAAAAGTTTCTGTTCAGCTAAAGAAAATATCAGCAAAATTCAAAGGGAACCAACTGTATGGGAAAACATAATTGCCAATGATACCTCAGACAAGGGTCTGATCTCCAAAATATATAAAGAACTAATGC